>UELU01129165.1:0-36928 GCA_900490025.1 Megastigmus dorsalis
AATCTTAAAATGATTATGAACATACTTGGCAGCACGGCGTCAGGTAGTTAATCGGTGAGGTTACACCAGTCATAAGTACATTATTTATATTATTAATAAATACTCTGTATATTTTAATTTCAGATAGGCTTACCATCTTAATGATATGTATTTGGAGATCTATAAAAAACATGATACTACTAAATCCACAAACAATAAAGGAGGACCGTCTTCAGTTTGATTAATGTAAAAATGCCCCGCGTAATAACTAATAATACGTAATAACTTGGTCACTACTACCATTAAAAAGTACTTTGAAAAATATGAATTTTGAAAAAAATTCAGCCCCCTAAGGTCGCAGAAACATGTATAAATGAAGGGATAAAATTTTAATTCATCTCGTGAAGTAAAAAGATCTTATGAATATTAAAGAAAAAAAGTGTTGGTAGTACTTTTTGATAAAAAAATTGTTAGTCCTGCATGTGTCATTCAAAATGAAATAAGATACACTTGGTTTTTATTCAGCGTCATTCAGTTACTGTAGCCAGAAGCGACCGAAGTGAGCCTGAAATTATACAAGGAATCAGTAAAAATATTTTGAAAGTTATCTGGTATCTTTGCCGGTACTTTTTTACCGTTATCTTTTCAAAAATTGAAGAAATTATAAAAGAACTGTCTTCTCAGATAAAATTTAAACCAGCGCCATGACATTAGAGCTTTTTCTATACGAATAAAAGAGTAAAGCTTATTTGTGCATGATCTCCATAAAATATCCGATGAAAAATTCGTTTTTGCAATACTTTTTTGCGAAAATTCAAATATGTTTAGAAAAATAAAAGCTACAAGTTCCCTTTACGATAGTTTCTAATTCAGCGCCAAAGCTTTTCTAAGAGTTCTTAGATATCGGCACTTTTTCCGAAATTTCACCAAATCTAGCCAAGAAAGGCTGGTGCTGAATCGTAATATATATCTATACATATACTTCGATACTCGTTTGAATTTTCTTGAAATTCTACCACCAATTAAGGTTACCGTTTTTGTAAAATACTGTAAGTAACACCTCCTGGAACTTTTGATTCATAAGTAGTCTTAGCAGTACTTTTTATGTTTAACTCAAGCAAATATCAAAAGATAAGAGCAAAAACTTCCTTTTACGATAGTTTCTGATTCAACACCACTTTTTTTAGGCTAGATTTGGCGAAATCCGCAAAAAGTGCCAATATATAAGAACCCTTGAAAAAGCTTTGGCGTTGAATCAGAAACTATTGTAAAGGGAACTTTTTGCTTTTATCTTTTGATATCAGCTTAAGCTGAACATAAAAAGTACCACTATGTATTCTGCTAGAAATTTTTCATTTCTTATAGTTTTTTTACAAGGACGGTAATCTTGGCGGTGGAATTTGAAGAAAATTCGAATGGGTATCGAAATATATAGACATATATTACTAAGTAGGACAGTTTTATATACTATAATTATATATAAATCATTTTTACCGGGAAATGCAAAATAAATAATAATAATGTTGGTTTCTAAAGAGAACGTAACTAATTTTAATGTAATTGATGGCTTCATACTGTGCTTGGCTTGCTGTTACCTTCAGACTGTAAACAGGTGCAGTTCTGTCGGGCTACACTGTAAAAAAAACCTTTGTGAAATTACTACATTGAGAGTAGGTAATCAGAGTGACCTACGTTGAGAATAGTAAAATTACTACAATATATTGTAAAATTGCTACAATATATTATAAAATTTCATAGCCTCGCCGCTATCAAACTTTAAAACCGCGTTTCAAATAATTGTAATTTTCCTGCACCAAGCTGCATAAAAAGAGTAAGTTTTTAATGATATTGCATTGGTTTATCTTTTATTCATCTTCTCTCTCTCTTCCCTTATACCTTTTCAAAAGTTGAGTGTTTGAAATAGACAATTATTGTCGCTTTTCGAACTCAAGAAAAGTAGAGTGTTTGTAATAGGCACCCTAGTGGAAATTTTAAATGTACGAAATTGTATCAAAATGTATCAAAATGTATCAAAATGTATATAAAGGTTGCATTTCGTAATTTTGTCAAAACACTTTGGTACATTTTGGTACATTTTGATACATTTTGATACACTTCGATATATTTCGAAAAATCAAAATAATGTTATTTTTTTATGTTTATCCTCGTGTAAGCACGTTTTGATACGTTTCAAAATATTTATGTCCATTTTTAGACATTTTGATACGCATTGATACCTTTTGGTACCTTTTGATACCTTTTTATACATTTTCATGAGCATCATATTTTAAAATTTTATATTTTTTTCTCAAATAAGCAGATTATACTTTTTGATGCTTTTTGAAACATTTCAGTATTTTTATGTAAATTTTTGTCCGATTTTACAAAATGTATCAAAACGTATTAAAATGTATCTAAATGTATCTAAATGTATCAAAGCGTATCTAAAGGTTTTTACAATCAATAAATTTTTTTCAAATAAAAAATTATTGTGTACATAAATGTACGAAAATGTATTAAAATGTACCAAAAGGTATAAAAATGTATCGAGTCCATGAAAAGAATTATTACGAAATGCAACATTTATATACACTTTGATACCTTTATGTACACTTTAATATATTATGATACATTTTGATACATTTTGATATACTTTCCTACATTTAAAATTTCCACTGGGGCAGTTGTCGCTTTTCGAACTCAACAAAAGTTGAGTGTTTGAAATAGGCAATTGTCGCTTTTCGAACTCAACAAAAGTTGAGTGTTTGAAATAGGTAATTGCCGCTTTTCAAGCTTAACAGAAGTCGAGGAAAACACACACACACATACGGGATATATCAGTTAAATAAAGAACCCGAGTTATTAGACGAAAGTCTAGACTCGAAGTAAAAATTCCCACTAAGCGCGCGTCTGTCCGACGTGACACTGGGATAGGGAAACGGTTACCCCTACACGCCATATTAAGCGACTCACTGCGTGGAAAAGAAAGAACGGTTTTATAAATGGTAGACTCTCGGGTAGACTACTTTATACATGGTGACTTCCGCTATTCCACACTCAGAGCAGCCGTTTCCCCACATGGGTCTTTGTGTGTATATTTTATATATGAAAAAATTGTTCTTGCAGAACGAGGAGACAAATTAAAGCCTATATTATATGTAATCTGGAATCACATGAACGCGGCATAACGTTACGCGGAATCAATTCGAGCTCAGCGCGAAAAAGAAATTATTTCTTAAACATTATTTTGAACACTAAGTATTAAAATTGTACATGTGGTATTATTTTTTTGAGAAGAATGGAAGCATTCTTTTTAATAATTCTTTTAAATTTATTACTATAGAACTAATTTAAATGCAGTAAATATAAAATTATTTTCGTAAAAATTATTTTGAAACAGAATACTTTTTTAGCAATATTAAAATTTTACAAGTGTAGTTTTCTGAGGAAACGATAGCATTATTTTTGAATACCTTTTTGTTGAGTATTTCTTTAATATAGAAATTACAAAAAAAAGAATGCTTTTTAAATACTTTTTTAATACTACAAAAGTAATTCTTATCATGCGGTAAAAATAAAATTGTTTTTCTAAAAAAGAATACTTTTTGAAAGCTAATATAATTCTATAAGTAATATTATTTTGCGGACATCTAAGATCGTTTATAGAATTCTTTTTCCGGAAATGTGTGCTTATTAGTTAGCTGAATAATAATAATAATAGCCACATATATTGTTATTCGATTTTTTTAAATATAGTAATATAATTATAGTTCATAACTTTGAAAAATTTTGCATCCCAAAAATTTGTTGTCATAGAATACATATACCTGATCGTTAACGCACGCCTATTACTATAAAGTAACACTAGAACGTATTTAAAATATAAAATCTCCACAAATTAAGGTTCAAATATAAATATTGGTCATTTTAGATAAAAAAAAATATTTTAAAAAAAATCCGTTGTTTGGGACGCTTGATTATAACAAGAGTAAATCTACAGTCATTCAAAATTTTATAGTTA
This sequence comes from Megastigmus dorsalis, assembly GCA_900490025.1. Classification (NCBI taxonomy): domain Eukaryota; kingdom Metazoa; phylum Arthropoda; class Insecta; order Hymenoptera; family Megastigmidae; genus Megastigmus; species Megastigmus dorsalis. The sequence goes on from UELU01129165.1 coordinate 4,001, forward strand.
AATAAATCGATGCTACTCAAATCATGAAGATATTACCATTAAAAAATATGTACTTCAAAAATATCGTTAAGTTTTAGTTTTTTCCACAGATTAAGACTTGTTACTTTGGGAAAAATTTTTTTAAATTCTTTTTATTGAATACTCGTATCTTATTAACATTTTCATTTCTTCTGACGTATCATAACAAGGCACAAGGCTCATTTTATTCATCTTTTGACTAAAATTAAAAAAAAATTTTTTAATTCATCAATAAGTTTTAGTTTTATTATGATAGTTCATTTTTGTCACCACACGCTTCACATTTTTTGACCTGATAATCACAGCATCATAATTTCTTTATCATAAATGTACCTGCATAAGTTTATAATTCAATGTTTGTGTTGGATATCGTTGTTCTTTTGCAATACATGGAAATGTTTAACAAAAATGGATTTTCTTTATATAATTTTGTATTTATATAATTAATGATGATCTATAAACAAACTATGTAACAGAACATATCGTCGGTTCGGTGGAAGAGTTCTATCTGAAATTTCAGTTTAGAAAAGATTCTATCTTCTATTTCATTTTGGAAAAGGTCTTATCTCGCGCGTTCGGTTGTTTCTCAACCAACAAAAATCAATTTTTGTTTGCAAGGATACTTACCAAAGATCTTTTTGTTTTTCATCTAAGCGCAGTTTCGATTGTAGAGAGTAAGATTTTAATATAATATTTTTCTTATAAAAATTCACATTTATACAACTCCCATCTTCTAACTAAAGTTAGTAGAAGTTGGTATAAATGTGAATTTTGAATGAAAAATAAATATGAGTTGAAAGAAAAAAGAGTGTCGCGAAATAGAAGATTCTGAAACTTAAAATTTAAATTAGAACCTTTTGTTTACCGAGCCAAAGATCTTAGATAGGTCAACATCATTTTGATAATAGGAAAAACACATAATGTTAATATTATTAGATTATTGGTAGTAAGCTAATAATAATTGTATCCCAATAACTAAATAATTTTAACATTTTTTTAAAAAAAGTAATCTTCGTTAACGATTTTTTTAAAAACAAGACTGTTACAGAATAAAAAGAGGCGCACATATACATAAGAAATATTGAATAATAAATAGCACTATTTATCATTTAACAGCTTTAATCCAATCGATTTCCAAAGCTGAAACTCCAGGCTGATTATCCGGTAGATACGGTCCATTGTCGACTTTAATTCCCATGTTCGTAATTGCCGATAAGTCCAATGGATGCGTTTCGGAGGGTAACGGCAACCCCCGATAGTAGGGTTTGAAATCTTCTAATGGTAGTTTCACCGTTACAAATTCGTTTTCAGTTACCTGAAAACCACAAACAATAACTATTTTATTTAATCGATGATAGACGTCATCTATACGCATATACTTATACTTTATTTTTATATCTCATGATTATCTAAATAAGTTTTATAAGGATTCGTTTCGCGTTCGTTCGTTCGCCCTTTTTTATTAAGAAGTCGCACTTCTCATTAAGAACTCCAGTACTAATGCTTATATCAAAACAGTTTATCATGTTAGTATTTATTTTTATGAATGCCAACAAATAATTATTTCGCAATATGACTCGGATATTTTGTAAATATATGCATAGCTGTTTGGACTTATGGAAATATTAAAAAAATTAAATAATACACTGCGAGTTGTAAGTGAGACAGAAGTTCAAAATTTATTTTTATAAAATGTTTTCAAATCGACTTTTATGCATACTAGCATATGGAGTAAACTCAACAATTTGGTATCGCTTTATATTGCAGAACAATATGTGCAGGAAACGTGAATACTCTAAAATATTTAGTTAAACTGTACTTAATCATTTCTAATATTAAAACCATTACTTATTTTTCACGTTTTAAAGTCAGAATTAATGTTCGACTATTTCTTTATATGAAATGTTATTTTTTTTAAATTAAATTTTCCGATATTACATATATACATATATATGTTTATATATTGAAAATTGCATAAAAGAGCACAGAAAATGGATAGGTATGAAAGAAAACTACCGTAAAAACTTGTCCAAAAACGGCCGAGTCTCTGCCAAGACCCTTGTGCCTCAAGATCATCTTGTATTTGAAATTAACCCCTTGACCTCGGCACTTGATTGCGATATAATGGTGCTCCCTCAAATCGAAATTCGTCTCGGAGCGAATGGCAGCGAAACCGGCGCCACTAACTTTTGGAACGAAAAGACTGAAGAATATGGCCCTTTGAAATAGTTGAGACTTTTGAAGGACGAGCACTGCCTTGGACATACCACTGGGCTTCCCAGTGTCGGAGTACTCGCTCCAATTGCTCAGTTGATCGGATCTCGTAAAGTCAAAAAGAGTCTGAACACTTCTGAAATAGAAAAAGGTTTGCATTCCACTACTTCACTGTGTAGCATGGGATTAATCAGCTTAGACTACCACACTTCCATTACATTCGACTCTGTTTCTTTAACTATTATTAAATTGATGTATAATATCACCTTCATAATTATCACCGTATAAGATGATCAAACTTATTTTCTTATTACGATTTACCAAAAGTAAGCAATCGATTTGAAAAAAAGAGAAAAAATAGGTAGCTACATAATTTAACATGAAACGTTAATCGAAATTTTGATAATAATCATTCTCAAGCGATAGTAGTTATCTGTCTACGATCTTCTTGTCCAGGCCTTTCTCGAAAAAATAAAATCTAAGCCTGTTCGTTTTCGAAAATTTTCTAGATACACGTATAATGTACATATTTCTATTGCACGTATTATACATTAATTTTATATGTATTTGTAAAAATGCACAGTTTCTATAATTCGATTATTGGAACTAAAACTATATAATACTATAATATACTGTGAATCACTGTAAGTACTTTGGACGAAACTTTATAAATTGGGATTTCATATATAATTGTATGCATATGTATAATTGTATTCACTGTATTCACTGCATCTATATAAGTGGTTTGAAAGTGTTAAAAATATTGACAAGCTTCCGTTAGTCTATAATTATGCAATTGTAAATGTAAGTGCGCATTTTGCAAATTATCTTACGACAAAACCAATATGTCGGCTCCGTTTTAATTGTTCTAGGCATTAGTTATACACCATTGAGCTTCTTAGCACTCACTAACTAAAGATAATCAGCTTTGCACCCTTCACAGCTTGTTCCATTATAAACGGACAGATTACTGTTATCTATTATACATAGGTAGACTATACAATTATTACCAAAAATGCTTATAATCCGATTAATGTAAACTTCAATTAAAATATGTAAAATAGAATTTTGATTAGCGACTTTCACTGATTCAAATATAATAAATTAGTAGAACTGCAGCGAAATTAAATTAAAAATAATCATAATGGAATACAAATATTATATGAATTCATATACTTAAGAGGTGTAATCTATATGAAATAGAATAACGTTGTAATTGCTATACTATATATACGCAGAATAGTAAAATAATGATTTGTTTATAGTGCATCAGTGTTTATTTGAAGCATATAGTAATTTTCAGTTCATAACACTTTATTGATTATTCAAAGAGACAGTTTTATTTTAGTGAAAAACAAAATTCAATCACAAATATTTAATATAAACATTATAGATTTCGATTTGATCTAGATAAAAATATTAACTATATTCTAAAAGATGTAATAGAATTCAAAGGATTTTAATGTTATTATTTATAGTTAAACCTTATTTTACCAAAAAAGGCCGAATTTTTAAAATAGATGCAAAAAAATGTTTAATTAATTAATTAATTAACCCCAGGTGAAAGTGTACGTGCCGGTATTTGTTTCTTAACGAATTCTTGATGGTCGACTTCATAAATATAAATTTAATTTAAAAAAAATAAGTAAAACAGCCAATCGACAACTACACGTTTACACTTGTCGGGTATTGACGATCCTATCACAATTTCCTCGAGATGCAATGCATCTTCAACTACTTCTACAACTCTAAAGAATTATCAAGTAAAGAAGTAAGACAATGCAGTCATGAAATCCATAATATTGACCCACATTCAAAATACACTGACACAGTAATATTGACCTTACCAGCGAATGGCATGACGGATATAGTAAGAAGATTCTACAATCGCCAATATACGTATATAGTTCGAGAAGAAGAGTAAACACCATGTAAAACAATCCCCGTTCACACACTACAGCTGGTATCGGTTCGCGAGGCGAGTATACGAGTAAGAGAAAGTCGAGAGAATGAAATACTCACCCTGAGGCTGGGCCTACCATGTCATTCCTCGGGTAAACTAAATGAAAATAAGCGAGTCAACGGTGTGCCATGTCATCTCTGGGATCGATCGAGCAGAGCCGTCCTCGTCGCCGTCGTCGTCGCCGTCGTCGTACTCGTCGACGACGTCGTGTACCTATAACCACTTGGACAAGTTATCCGTCTCTCAAATTGTGCCGAATACGGGAAGGAAATCGATCATTCGTTACCCGAAATATAAGCCGACGGGGCAAGATCGTCACGGCATGGCAGCGGCTACGAACTCGCGTGTCCCCGGGACATTTGTACCCTCCGGGCATCAGGCGATTCGCTAACTGCGCCGAACATATCGAGGGGAAAAGCTCTGCCACGCATCAGCCCTCTCGGATCCCCGGATGATCGGCAACTCTCTGCCACGTGTAGCCTGTAGGTTTTTTTTTTATATATATATATAAGGCTTTTGCGGGGGGGAAAAGTGCGCGCCGCCGCCGCTGCCCTAGTCTTTGCTCGCGAATCCTCTAACGGCCCACTAATATACGTCTTTTGAGCCTGCTGTAAATCGGAGCCTCCTCCTACCCCACGCAACGTTTTCTTTTATTGGCTAGGTGGGATTGCGCGCGCGAGCCTGCAAGCCACTGCATAAGCTGCACTCGGGTTCGACGAACCTGCACGCCTTTGCCTTTCCTTTACACGACTGTTACGAGTACTTTTTTCTCCTTTCCTCTTCTGTACACGTACACATATATACAGGGGCTCTTTTTTATATTTGCGTTTCGATGCAAGGACGCGCCTCGACAAAAGTTTGATCAATTTCTTGTTTAGGAATGCGAGTTGTGTGGCGGATGTGACAGCGGACATAAATAGACAACGAAACGAGTTAGAGAAAGAATATCACATCGGGCAGGGAATACTTCGCTTTGGAATTGATGCATTTTCTTTTCTTTTTTTATACTCGCGCGTATTCGTTCGATTCCCAGCTCGGTACAAGGTTTCCCCGAATCTTTTTCCGCACTGCGCTTTGCGCTTTGTTAGGAAATTATTTATTTCAAGTTAAAAATATATTTACGCGACGTATAGGAAGTTTTATTCAGTTTTTACAAGCTCATCGCCATGTTCGTATCCATTCAAAGATAATTCATTCGTTTTTATTTTCGTTCAAATGGATTGGTAATAATAATACAGATATCTATAATTGAGATAATTTTTCTTTAATGTTACGCATAGTCCTTATAAAAGCTGTTTGATCGATAAAGTCGATGGTCTATACATGAGAAAAAGATCAATGCAAAAAATATGAAGCTTTTTATAATGCATCGGTATGCTTTTAAAGAAGGACCTTGAAAATTAATAAGCGTTGAATTTCGACTACAGTTGACATGTTGACTCTTACAGTCAGTCACAAATGTCTCATTAGCAATTCGTTGTGAAATTACGAGAACGCGAGGACGCAAATAAAGTAAGTATCATCGTTATTTTTTTTTCTTTCATAATTTTCAAATCCAGAACATACATTTAAGTGCATTGAACATTTAAGCGCTTAGCAAATGAGCTTTCACATAAATCTTATCGTGCGTGAACGTGTTGATCTTGGTCCAATGTTCGGGCAATTAGTTGGTTTTGACGACTTCGATTCTCTCGATCTCTAGAGCCGAGACACCGGACTGCTTGGTCGGCAGATAAACACCGCCGTACATTTGCAAACCAAACATGGTCACATTGGATCGATCCAATGGCTCGGCGGTTGTGTTCTCCCGGCCACGGAAGTAAGGCTTGAAATCGGCCAACGGCACCGACACGTCCGCGAAGCTCTCATTCGACATGGGCACTTTGAAGAACTGCTCGTACGAGATGTCCTCGTTGCCCGCGCGGCCCTTGTGTCTCAGCACGACCTTGTAGTTCGAGTTCTGACCTTGGCCCCGACATCTGATCCTGAACTCGTCGTACGGGGTCAGGTCCCAGGTGGTGAGTGTTCGCACTCCGGCGAAGGCGGCACCGTTCGGCTGGGGGTTCAACAGAGTGAACAGGATGGCACGCTGGAAGACTTGGGTTTCCTGGAGGCTTAGGACAGCCTTGGACATGCCGACCGTTCGCACTGTGTCCGAGGACTCCATCCAGTTGTCGATGTTGCGAAGCGTTGTAAAGTCGAATAAGACGTTTCTGAAAGTTCAGAATGTTATTGGGAGCATAGTTTGCATAAAAGTCAGTATAAGAAATTGGCTTTCTGATAAGAAACGAAAATTATAGCCTTTAGGTATAACTTTGGACAACGAAACAGTTGATATATTTGTAAATAATGCGATAGTATAAATGATAAAAATATTATTAACTCTTTCGTATCCGGTATCCATTGCAATGGCGACGAATAACGACCACAAATCATTCTAGAATTGTTTTGAGTATGTTTAGTTGGGAAAAAATTGAGGTTTGAAAGAGATTCAATTTTGGGTAACTATAAGTATCTGATCTAAAATCGAGGAACAAGTAATTGTTACAGGAACTTTTGAGAAATAAATAAATACCCAATTTATAAAACGATTCATTTATAAGACAAAAGATTAACTATTGATTTGTATATCGCATGAAGAATGCAGATGTATATTGTCACGTACGCGACTTGGCTGCTGCGTTTCCACGCGCAGCCAGCGCCTACTTGACACCTGCAGGTGTCGTATATATAATACAATTTCATAATTTATATTTACTACTAAATTCGAATGTATTCAAATCATAATATTCAAATTTTTTTATTACTTAAAATAAAATTATGATATTTCGTTTTCATATTAAATGTTTTATGAAATTGCATATTAAGTAGGTATATATACGTATATATTTATGGAATATTAGGTATTTCAAATAATGATCGCTCCAAAAAAGTGACTTAAGTAACATTGTGCTTACCCATTCGATGGATTCATTAGTGTACTGCTAAAAAATACACCTGCAAAAATGTGGTACAGCCGCATTTTTTATACTATACTTCTCACTTTCCAACGATGCGAAGCACTTTCAATAGTAAATTACAGAGTATTCGAACTTACTGCGTCGAGTTCCAAACTTTCAAGATATTCTGAAATGCAAGCATTACGTTTATTTCAATAAACTTCTCCTCTTATATCTATCTTAATTGTTTACATAATGATAAGGGTGTTGATTCAATTACAATGCTGGAAAACATCGTTAATATTGCTAATGATTTATGTACATACGAAAAAAAATATTTTCTTTGATATTACACGTCTGATAAGTTTATGAAATGAATTTATAATATATTTAATACGATAAATAAAGGTTCCAAGAACTTTTTTAATGCAACCAACAGATTCTTCACTTATTACATCGCGCAAGTTCTCAGTTTTTGATTAGCTAATTCAGGATACTCAATCAGTTTAGTCACAATAAATTGTATGAATTATTACATTTTATTGTAATTGTTGTAAATGTGACATAAATAAAATTATAAGAAATATTAAAGAGAAATAAATAAAAAAAGTTAAAAATAGGAAAAAAAAATTTCTGTTCACTTTCCTCATCATTTATTGTTGTATTAACCATTAAGTTATAATACATATTTATATCTTGTGCATTAAATACGATTATTATTTATTATTTATTCATTTATAAGTTAATTCTCAAATTTCTTAAAATATTATTTCTTCTAGTTAACATATATAATTTTTAAATGCATTGTATTACCTTATCTGTACATTGATTTATAACCTATGTAAACGTTATATTGTTACATGTTCATACATTTAACCACGTGTAATTAGCATGCTATGTTTGCTTCCGATTCTTTTATTATTTATAATTTGAGTAAAAACTTGAGCAATTGTAAATTTAAATAAATTTGGGATGATTATGATTATGCTCGTGCGCATGCGCATACCGTCACGACCGAACCAGTATCCAGTAGTCTGTAGTGAATACGTGCGTTCTATAGTATGAACATAGTCAACGGTGAAAAGCGTTGAGCAAGCATGGCTGCTGAATATATTGTACGCACTTTTGTAGATCATTCCTCCACGAACATCGATGTTTTGTTGTGCTGACCGCAGATAAAAATAATAGAAAAATGGACTACTCGAGCGACGGTACTTCGTTCACGACTACTGCAGGTTTTTGTCCTGATTGTGGATCGATTTTGCCACTACTTGCAGATGAAGGCGGTGTAATTTGTTACGCGTGCAAACGAAAATGGGGAGCTGAAGGTTCGTACTGAAGACGTCTGCTATCGCAGTACATGAGTACTTAATTCAAAAATTATATCTGCAATATATAGCTCTGCTCCGCAATGAGAAAATGAGTTTACCTATCCTATTTATGAAATTGAGAGGGAATATATTTTTATACTCCAAGATAAATTTATGTTTTTAGGTTTTGTGTAATCTAAGCTATTGTTTACAAAATGAGAATTGACTTTAGATTTTTTGCTTTAATCAAATTATCAATGTAGATTCCACTTTTTTTTATTCTTTAAAAATTTTACCTATACGTAATTTAAATTAGTTCAAGATTAGTTCAAGTAGTTTAACATGTATTTATGAAAATAGTAAGCAGGTTATAATTGAAATTAAAATGTTTGTTTTATTTCGATATCAATTGAATTTCATTTTTTATTGTATATTTTCTGTCATATACTAAAAAATTGTCATTTAAATAATAATTTGTATGTGGAATGTAATTCAATAATTACTCTTAATTAATTTTTATAAATCCTTTTACTGAAACTAATATAAATATTTTATTTATAGTATTTAACAACATAATTTGAAATCATTTTGCTCACTCTTTAAAAAAATAATAGATATTTCAAAACAATTGGTGCAACTGATTGATCTAATTTTATGAAACTTATAAAACATAGTATAATTTTTACTTTTTTAGTATTTGGAGATATGGGAATGACTCACACAATTCTTTTCAACAACAAAGATACTTATGCATCTGCAAAAGGAGATGGAGATGATGAAGATGAAGCAGAGGGTCCTATTGTTGATCGACGATGCCCTCAGTGTAATAATGATAAGATGTCTTATGCTACTTTGCAGTTACGATCAGCTGATGAAGGACAAACTGTATTTTACACATGTACAAAATGCAAGTATGTAAAGAAAGCAATTACATCTTTTAGTACGTTACATGTTCAAAATACAAAAATTTAATACATGATTTCTAAATTTCAGGTTTAAGGAAACTGAAAACTCGTAATTATGTGATAAGGTATTTTATGGAAGAATTAAGTAAACGTTTAATAAAACATAGAGCTTTATTTGTTTTACATTTAACAAATAATTGATGGTGATTATACAAGCAGTTCTTTAATGTTATTGTAAGTCTGCAAATGCAGATCCTACCAAATTCTACCTCGATTACGCTTTGATGAAGTGACCTTATATTTACACTATTCAAAGACCTCAAATATTAAAAGTTAACAAGTTTTTTTAATAAATTTATTTTGATTAATTCTCAAAAATGTTGCAATGGTCCTTGTTAGATTAAAAAACTTTGAATCACTGAAATTTGTTAATATTTTCTTATGTACATGTACGCTATTGTGCAGAATATCACACATTCATATTATGAAATGTTAGCTTAAAAATAGTAAAGATTAACAAGTTATAAGTTTTTTTACCACAGGAAATAAAAGAGGTAATTAAGGAACTTAAAATAATGTAATTGTTAACACTGCAATATTAATTGTCAACGACGATAATTATTATAAACGAAAATTTCTTTACTTAGTGCTGAAGGAAAATCCGTATGCATACGCTTACCGACATTTGCAGTTTCATACTATTTTTGTTCAACTTTCAATATCTTAACATTTTATAACTAGAACGCTATTCTTTACAGTATTTTATGTGTACTGACAAATTTTCAGCTAATTCCGTGCGGCCCATGCTGTGCAGTAGGAAAGAAAAATAGTATATAAAACTTTTTTTTCCCAGTCGGTACAGCAGATCAATACCGATTATCCTTTAACAAATTTTGCTTTAACGAGTTTAAAGTATAACAAACAACATTCATGAAATTCTATTTCGCTTTCTTATGGTCTTTTTCAACATGTTCTTTTATAAAATTGAATAAAAAGCAGATTCTTTTAACAATCAGTAAGTACGAATTACAATAGCGTAAAGGTCGTTTGCTTCACTGGACATTACAAATTCATTCACATAGGACCTCAACTAGTTTCGCAATTTCTCTCATCATAATATAATCATTTTGTGATTCATAAAAAATATTCATATGAAAAATGCTTCGTTACACGCGATTCTTTCAACTAACGACTGCTTTTTTCTGCTACCTATATCATTCTGGAATCTACTATTTACACAAACATTCATGTTACAATATTGTACACATCTATGTACAAATCATACAACGCATTCAGCAACGATGTAAGTCAGTTTCCAATCATGATGATATTTTGAAGCATTCGTTCAGGAAGTTCTCCATCGAATGGTATAAGTGATGACGCGTTCGAGCGATGTCGTGGGTTTCGTCGGTATAAGTCTGAAACACGAATTAAATTGAGTAAAGTATTAAATTTCATCATCATATTATTTTATAGTAAAGATACAGTTAAAATTCCAAGTTTAAGAAGTAGATAAGAATATAAACTGTATTACTGTATTATCTGGATTTTATAATATTACTTATACATATTTGGATATTTCGTTAACCAATTTTTTTACTATTGTGATAAATGCTTCATTCTTTTAATTAATTAAAGCCAAGGATTATTTAGACCCTTGCAACATATTAAATGCGCCAAAAAAGGAAATTTTAAAATATAAATTCTGCTTTCAGAAATATTGAATTTACTCTTGCGCTGGCATCACATTATTTTGAAAAAGTAAACAAAGTTTTACAAAAGTATATAGTTTTATGAAATATCTCCGAGGCTTGTTTACGATCTATGAAAATATAAAATAATTTTAAAAAAGTCACATGAAATAAATAAAGATAATTTCTCAATACTTCATTTAATTAACTAATAGGAACATTTTTTTCAATTTGTATAATATTATATGCATTCATAAAATTTATAAAAATGTAAAAAAATCGTGGAACTTTCACCATCCGAAGAATGCAATTATTATTAAGTTACGCGATGTAAGGTAAAATAGATTAGATCGAGAGATGCAGGGAGCATAATCTCGCATCCTCCTCTCACCTGCTGCCTAAACAGAATGTCCTTCTGCTCGAGTATTTTGGCGAGCAGCATGGACTGCTGATAATGGACATTGTCGTCCAAAGTTCCGTGAATCAAGTAATATCCTTTGTTTTTGATATTGTCAACTTTGTTGAGTAGGAGGCTTCTATCGTAGCCCTGAAGATTGTCGGCGGCGACCGGCAGCCCCATGAACCTCTCCGTGTAAACGGAATCTGTAATTAAAACAGGTTATTAATTAATCAGCGATGAGGTGCGCCGCGCCGCGCCTCTCTCTCTCTCTCTCTCTCTCCTCTCTCGGTCTCTTCGACCCCTTCCCCCACCAGCACCAGCAGCGCCTCGACGCACCCACCGGCAGCCACTACTGCAAACTGCAGAAGAGCAAGATTAATGAGTTTTCTCGGACAACAAAAAAGGAAGGGGAGAGAGAAGGAGGAAGCCTCGACTGAAGGTGGGGAAAGGGACCTTTGACGGGATGAAGGCGCGATTTCCCCAGTAATAAAAGCTACCCTTTACCGAGGACCTCTATATGTACCTATATATATCTATGTATATATCTATAGGTATATGCTAGACTGGCCGTGTAATTAGTCGGTGTCAAGTAGTTCTTTCATAAGATTAGAAAGAAGGCTATACGAACAGCGGAAATATTGCTTCCATTGTGTACATGCTATAGGTCCTTCTTCCTTTTGCTCTCTTTATTAAGCTAAGCCTCTTTTGCTCGTAGTTGTTATTAAAAATTCTTCGTTTTCGATTTCTATATACTCTGCGCCGGCTTCGAGCAACTGGCTTCTAGTTTATTTTTTTTTTCCGGTTTATAAACGACCTCCTACTTTATTTAACTTTTTGCTTGCATTCGGTGGAGCAATAAGTTATGCCCAAAAGCTGATTGCTCATAGCCCGATGAGACATTAAGTTAATTAACCTAGATTTCGTGTTTTTACGCAAGAATAACAACATTGAATTATTATATTTTAATAGACTGTCAAACAATATTTTTATATATAGTTACTATTATTGACTATTATTAACTTGTCCATAATTGGAAATACTGCGAGTCCGTAAAATAGCAGAGAAAATGCTATAGCGAGCGCGTAACGAACCGAAGTTTTTATACTTGACCAATCATTACTGCGTTCCACTTGAAGAAAATTGCAATCATCTAGGTATCTTTGATTATAGCTCGACGTATATATGGTTTACCATGTATACTTTTTAAGATGAGTCAATATCAGCTGGGGTTTTTCTAGTCTCGCGTAGGAAACATTTCTCTGGGATTTTCGTTCTTTGACTTTTAAATGTGAGAAAAACTAATAAACGTATAATCTGCGTCGCGCGCGCATGCAAAACAAATTTTATAAAATGCAAAGACTCCACAGCGACGGCCAAGCATCTTTATTCGCGTTACTTTACATATAGATAGGAGTTTTATACACGAAAAATCTAATAATGATTCCGGCTAAGTCTAAATCTGTACGTATATATTATATAGTCTCGCGCGAGTTTCTGCGCGGATGAACTCTAATTTAAATATAAGACAATTTCGCGAAGAACCGCGATACCTATATATGAAAGTTTATGCGTCATCATTCACGTTATGACGCTTTATGACCTCTGCCATACTTCGAGGTAAGTAAAATGGCTCGTGGCGGAATGATAAAGGTAAAAGGGAAAATTAAACTATAACGGTATATCATATTTGCCATATAAATAGAAGCTTCCTCTATAATAAAGATTTACTCTACGGCGAGCAACTTTTGAATCTAAAATACGACTGACAGCTGTTGTAGGCTCCGAAAGACCTATGCATTTTGCTAAGTATCAATCGTATGGCTTTAAAAAACAATGTTCCTACAAGTTAGTCGCAGCAGGTCGCGTGGACTTAAAGATCCAAAGCAATTTGGTCGATGGAATTGTTTGCTCGGAAAAGTTGCCAGTTTAAGACGTGAGAGAAGTTGGCGGCCTATCGACCAAAGCTGCACTGCACCTCTTACCATAAAGCGTCCAGTCGGTCACGGGTGCGACCGACAAGCCGCATTTGAAAGTCCCAGCCTCGTCCATTGCCAGTGCCATGCCCGTCGCATAGCCTCCGTAACTCCATCCCCATATCGCGGTCCTCGTGCGATCGATGAAGTCGAAGTTATCTTGTAAATGCCTGCGCAAAATTTCCAGAGTTACTTAAAAATAAACTGTGCGGCGATGATGAAAATCGATTTATTCATGCGACAATGCCAAACTGCCATGTTTTTACATATGTTATGTATATATTGCGCTGGATAGTAATTAAACATAACGTTGGATAATTTATGCCGGAATTTCCATTAACCGTTTAATTACAAATTTAATATGCAATCTGTGTTGATGCGCTCATTTTCAGAAAGTATTTTGAAAAATTAAAAAATCTAAATTTATAATATAATTCTGAACCTATAAACGCATGAAAGATAACATTATAAATACATAATTTTACATAAATTCATTCGTAGAACCCAAAATTAAGGTTTGAACCGAGCTGCATACCTACTACTATGCCGCGGGGAAGTATTTTAAAATGCCCATCAGATATAAGAGATTATAAAGGTACTCGAAAAAGGACTTCATAAAGTGTAAGAGCAAAGGGGTTAATTAAAATAAGTTCCGGTTTTCGCTTCGGCCTGCAGTCGAATCTTGTAGTTAGTGAGCTTATCACTGTGTTCACTTTTCAAACTTTGCGCTCGCGCAGTTATCAGGGCATTTGAATTAATGATTACTAAAGGTTTTATCAAGCAAGTTTAATTCATGCGGTGCGCAATTTATGTTGATACCGCGAGAAAAGCCTTAATTGGATTCATCGAATAATTTGCAAAGTCGTTATATCTGCGGTCAAAATATATTCTACATACCGCACGATTTAAGATGAAGAAAGAAAATAACGGCGACCCGATTGAAAAGTTTTTTCCCAAAATATATATGTGTAATACCGCCAAGCATCGTGCACTTTTTCCGTAATCATTTTTATATTTTCTTACTCTTTCGCTAAAAGTATGAGAATTTGCGAAACCTCGCCTTTCGGATCGTTAAATCAAACTTATTTTTTTTATGACTGGCCATGAAGTAGCAAAGTTACCAGGAAAAAAGTTCCTCTAAAGAAAAAAAAAATTAACTGCAGCATTTTTATTCTAGGAAACATCGCAATGTTAAGGGTTATTAAAAATAATCTATATTTTTCCGAACAAGCATCACGTGTGTCATAAACTGAGCTGAAAAAGGCATCGAACTCTTGAACTGCTGGTGACATTCCATTCAATAATATGAATACCTTGGCTGAGCAATAAGCCAACAATTATCGTCGATAATATATACGGCCGCATTTGTTCGTAGTTCCCTCAGTCTAATCGAGGTACGACGATTACTGTGCGGCGATGACGATCCTATCTCTCTCTCTCTCGCTCTCCTGACCCCAAGGCGTATAACTATTCGAACGAGTTCCCCTTCTTCTTTTTTTTTATCGCGACAGTCGAATCTAAGGCCGTTCCACGAGTCATTCCGCGTAAAACTCGACGCACTGCAGAGTCGCGGCGCGGCGGTGAAGTGGTCGCTGAAAGAAGAGGATTCGAATATCTGACAATCTATAATATCCCCCTCTTCCCATCTACGCCTTTATCCCTTTGGTCCTACGGAAATCCTCGGAATCGAACGAGTCAATTCCTCCCTTGACATTTCTTTTCGATTCAAATTGCTTTTCCTTTATTCCAATTGCGACTCGATCGACGTTTCTCCCTTCTCTCTCTCTCTCTCTCCCTTCGCTTCAATCCCTTCTTCCTTCTTTCGCACGCGTTAACCGGACGACGAGAACTCGGACGAAGATTATAGTAGCCATCGAAAAGTATTCGCCAATGCTATTTATCAAAATCCGCGAGTGACGCGTGATGAATGATAAGAATCTCTGCGACATTTTTAGGATTTTCCATATTATATACGTAGATTTAGTGCATAACGTCACAAAAACGGAATATCCGAGTGTAAAAAATTTAAACTCGGTTTCAACTCATATATTATACAAAATAATAAAAATCAATTTAGTTTCCGTGCCCACGTTATAATCCTACATAAAAGCGTTTTTTTTTAAAATATTAAATATTTTATGCGAAGAGCGATAAAAAGTATAACGAACTAAACCAATTATTGAAATAACCTGGAATTTCGCATCCATTGATTTTAAATAAATCCATGTACGCGCAACGTTCGAAAAAGATTTTTTCCCATCGAAACAACGACAATGTTGCCTTTTCGAGCTGGCGCGCAAGAGAGCTGCCAAAATAGTCTCTCCGGAGCTCTTAGCAAAACGTACACTAAGTCCTAAATCGATTTTCGCGCGCGTTGCTTTACCCGTGTTTTTGATACGCGTCCACTTTACAGCTCAAGTTTACGAGATACGGAGATTGTTGTGCCTGCATGTTTTCATTGGTGACACTGATGCGCGAGCCAAAGGCTCAATTCTTTAAAACGCCCTAATACAATCACTGCAACTGTAAATGAACCACCAATGCAAACATTACGCTATCTTTTTTTCTTTTTCACAATGTTATATTTCAATAAAGCTATAACGTTTATATAGAAAAGATGCCGCAGTTCCCGTTTATCAAACGATCTTCAAATTTCGTTAAATTTACATTAATTTTCTGTCAATATTTAATCATACTTTTATTTATTTATTTAATTATTCAACATACACGGGTTGTAAACCCTTTCATAAAAATTTAATGTAAAAAAATGTATATAAGATATTTTATATATATTTTAATTAATTCTAGTGCGTTTCTTAAATATAGTCTTCTATATATATTTTTTTAATCTAAAATCAAATAAAGTTGATATCGTGTATGCTTCCGATAAGATGCCAATATTTCATTTACACTGCGCCGATAAACTGTAATCTATGTAAAAAGATAGACCTGCACATAGTAAACGGCGAAAACACAGTAACCAGGGAATCTACTATATAAGCAGTCATGAATTAAGCTCAATGGGTCGGGGACTGATTCTCTTGGCCATAAGTAGCGAAGGTACGGTTACGCTCGGACACGCCTTTGTCGAATTTTTCCTCCCCTTGCACGCAGCTCGAAAGAAGTCGCCGCGTCTATACGGAAACAAATAAATTTCTGCGTTTCCGCGCAAGTAAAAGGAGTATCAGCTTGGGAATAATCGACAAAGCGCGAGAGCTCGCATAAAAAGCCACAGCTGGCACTTGTTCCTGCAGTGCACGGAAAGTCTTTCGTACAAATCGGTCGCCGATTAATAAATCTTGGAAAATGCAGCCCAATCGATCGAGCGTTGTCGAGAGAAAATGGAAAAAAAAAAAAAAAAAACAGGGTTCGGGGAAAAAGTGGTCTTTGGAAAAATATCCCGCAGTAGCAGCAGCAGCCTCCTGCTGTACATGGGAGGTAGATTCGGGCGCTCGCACGGCCAGCCTCTTCCTGGTATACACACTCGGTGAGACTACTAGCTCCCAGCCTCCCAGCCTCCCAGCCCCATCCATCCGCAGCTGCAACCTGCTACTCTGTATGATATATATTCTCTTCTTCCAGTCACTGTGCACTGTCCTCTCTCTCTCTCTCTCTCTCTCCATCTCTCTCTGCGGTGGCTACAAGTCGAACACGCCGTGTGCGCAGGCAGCAGAGAGGCAGAGGACGTGCGGGCAGGAGAGCGAGAGAGAAAAGCGCACCCGCACTGTGCACACGCGTGGCTAGCAATGTGCAGTGTACCCTCCTCTCGGGGCGTAACCCGCACGCCACACGCGCCCAGAGAGAGAGAGAGAGAGAGAGAGAGAGAGTCCAGCCCGGACCGGCTGCGGCTGATGCTGTTTTGCTGGTGCGTCGCATTCTCTCTCTCTCTCTCTCTCTCTCTCTCTCTCTCGGGCGCGCAAAAAGTCAGTCTCGAAATTGGAGAGCGGCCAAGCGATTGCGGAATCGCGCGAGCCTCTCTCTCTACTGCCCTTTCGAATAATCTCCTGTCGCGCGCATCCACCCACACACACACACACACACACACATACTGCGCACTGCACATCGTGTACAATAGCGTACAGCGAGCGCGTGTACAACGTCTGCACACTGGCTGACCGACTTAACTTGCTCTTTGTCATCTCCCTTCGCGCGTTTCTCCATCTGGGCAGGCCGCACCGTCGCCGCGAAGCTTCTCTCAGCGCGCATCAGCAGCAGTTTGCCTCTTTATTTACCCATAGATGTGTACGCGCGCGCGGTATGTATGCACATATATGTGCACGTAGAGAGAGAGAGAGAGAGAGAGAGAGAGAGAGATGAGAAGGGTTCTTCCTGCCTTTGAACGAGGAGGGAAAGAGGTGGTATCTTAGCTCGGTGCAGGCAGCCGGAGCACCTTTACAGAGCTGCGCGTTTTGCCTACATCCGCGACCTCCTCCTTCCCTGTGCTTATATACATATATATATGTAGGTTGCGACGTGAGCCGCAATACAAGAGCGCGCATATTGCGATTCGCTGCTCGCATTACCAGCCGTAAGCCGGTTGTCCTTTCCCTTGCTAACCTCCCCCTCGTCGTCGCCACCGCTACCACCACCGCCATCGCGAGCTCCTTGCTCCGCAAGATTTTGCGGATTAAGCGCAGAACGGTGTATACGTCTTATTGTGATTCGATGAATTCACGCTGTTGCGCGCATCCGGACCCTGAAGCCTGTGCACTTTGCACCGCGGGTCAGCCTCTCTCTCTCTCTCTCTATATATATAGTATATATGTGTACATATGCTCCGGGGGGGATTGACGTGTGTGCACAGGGCGCATCCGGACCTTTGGGCTTTGGCGCGCCTCTGCCTCCGAGGACTCGAGTGTGCAGTGCAGTGACGGAGCTGTGCAGCTTGCTTCTCTCTCTCTCTCTCTCTATCTCGCTCTCTTTCTCACACAGCTTGGGAGGTGGCCCACGGGCGTCGCGCGCACTTGGCTCCTCTGCTAAACATTTCATAAGGCGAAACGAGTGAAGGACTTATATACGCTCTGCTTTGCTCCTGCTCCTCTCTCTCTCTCTCTCTCTCTCCCTTTTATTTCTTCAGTACAATCTGGGCTAGGCTACTCCGAGCGCAGCTTCTTTCGCCGGCGCGACGACGACGACGCTCTCCTCGGGGATCTGTACAAAGAAAATCGGCCCTCGAGGCAGACACAGGCACTTTGCCAGACTCGCTGCCACCGCCGCCTGCAGCCATGTACCTCTGTCTGTGCGCGCGCGCGCGTGTGTGTGTGTGTGTGTGTGTCGACGCGCGGAGCAGCGGCAGCGAGCGTCTAGCCGAAATTCTCTTTAACGAGAATGTAGGAGAGCTGCTGCTGACCCCCCGAGGCACGGGGGCTAATGATTAGCCGCCTGACTACTCTCGACTTAGATATCATCGAGTTCTGTGCGCGGATATCAAACTTGAGATGTAAGGGATTTTGGCTTATACCGAGGCGGGAGCAGCCGAACTGCGAGCCCAGAATGTGAATGTGAATGTACTTTGAATAGTTTTCGCTCTTATAGTTTGATTCGTATATGGTAAGGCAGGAAGTATTTTCTATGCGCGAAACCAACGCGCTTAAAATTTTCATTTAAAGCTTAGCTATGCGATATTATGCTAGAGTTACTTATATAAAATCAAGAAAAAAAAAAACTGAATATTGCAAAATGTATGTTTTTAAAGCTCCTTTCATTCGCGAGGGGGTTTGCGCAGCAGTTTTCGCAAATAGAATCTGACCATCTACCGTCCAAGTATATGTTACTCGCGATTCAAACTTGTTCTCAGTTATTCTATATATACTCTGGAATTCATTCACATTCTGAATTTTAAAGAACGATTTTTTTACACACCTTTTTTTAATTAGAATTTATGTCAGTATATGGCATGATGTGATTTATTAGAATAAAATTGTTAATTATGATATAGAAGAAAATTATTCTACAACGGTAGGGTTTGAAAAATAAATTAATTTCACGCAAAATGGGAATAACCGAGGGAATAATTGAAAAGTTTGCCCTGACCACACAGTTGCTTTTTTTCATAAACACAAGATTCAGGAGGAGCCTTAATAAAGATGTTTCGGTAATAGAGAAGTGAAAGCCTCGTAAAAAAATTTGAGGTTCGGCTAAACTTTCCTCTCAGGGGAGAAGGCGTTGTTGCAAAATAACAAGAACTTGATAATAAGTTTTTATTTTAAGGGTGAAACGCGCTGCGCTTGTCGGCCGCGGCTCGTGCGCGGAGAGATGCGGCAAGCACAGCACACGGAGAAGAACAAAACTTGGAAAAAGTTTGAATATAGCGTTACTAATTTCTTCTTATTTATGCCTTTCCGCCTTACTAACAATGCATATTAACTTGTACGATGAAAGTGTTTAATCTCAATTTCGTCAAGTCGCATTTTTTTGGTACATGCAAATAACGCATATATTCGCGTCTATTCGAAAGATCACGTGTCTCTTAGCTAGAGCTGACCGAAAGGTGACTGCAGTAATTTCACAAGCAGTTTTACATAGCAATGCTAAAAGCAATATTGTACGTCATATCGTATTATCCGTTAAATCAACGCCTCCCAATCTTCTCGCTTACACCCATCCCCAGACTTTCGCAGGCTCATTTTCCTGCGGCGATCCCGCGGGACTCGCGCTCGCTCTCGCGTATAATGCATCTTTGTGAACAAGATTCGCTATATACAGAATTAGAGCTTGTCGGATATAGCGGCCGCGAAAGCCCCGCGAATTCGGGGCCTTCGCTCCTTATAGCCTCTATCGTAATAAATTACCTGCTGGACGAGCCGCGTCTGCAGCTAAAGGCGCGCGCGAATAAGAGCAAGAGAGAGAGAGAGAGAACTAGCACGAGCCATTGGAATGAGAAAAGGCACGAAAAGAGAGAGAGAGAGAGAGAGAGAAGCCGACGTCCGATAAATTCAGACAAAGTTAGGAGCAATTTTCTTCTTGTTAACGTTTTCTTATCCCTCCGGAGTGAGAGAAAGATGCAGGTGCAGCGCGGGAGAAAGCGGCCGACGTCGAGTAAAAGAAAAAGAGATGAGGAACGTTGCGGCGAGAAAAAGGAAGAGGAAGAAGCGCGGAGGAAGGAAGGCAGCGACGGCGAGAAAAGAAAAGAAGTTAATTTAACGGGCTCGGCCGTGGGATTAGGTGTTAGAAGTTAGTTACACGCGCGGAGCTGCAAGGATCACGGGATTACCGGCCGTATAGCCACAGCTTCGGCTCTCCCGGATATGTTCCTCAATTCATTACAGGTAGTAAGAAATGTTGCGAAGCGTATATATGTATATATACCTATACACCCCCGGCTTTGGTCGTTGCTGCGGTTTTTTTTTCTCCCCAGGGGTCCAGCTTTTTCCCCTCTCTTCTCTCTCTGCTTCTCGGTTTTATTATCGTTTACCTGCGTACATAGTTGCAGGCTCGCGGGGAACTATACGCGCCAAGGTGCGTATATCGCGCTTCGAGTTTGCAACTTTTCGTTTACCAGATGGAGTAGAGACTTTAGGTTGTCGTGACCCTTTAGTTCGTGTGCCGCATTCAAGTGTGCCGAGTCGCAGCATCCGCTGCGCTTGTCCCTCTTGCCCTTGTTAGCCCTTTTTTCCCCGTGTAATATATACTCAGCTTAAGCTGCGATTCGAGGAGACATTAGCATAGCCGCTCTTGCTTGAGTTTTTCACTACTCCCTTTTCTTTTTTAGAGATAGATTGCCCGAATATATATATATATACACACATAGGATAGGATTGCTTAGGTGCAAAGAGGTGCTGATGAGTTGCGTTATTAATGAATCTAGATTTGCGCGCAGATCAGTATAGAGTACTCGAGCGAGTCGTTAATTTATTACACAAATTCGGAATTAATTAAGCCGAGGACGGGGCTTTGTTCGCTTAATGCGGCTCGACTTTCCAACGAGTTGTGCGCGCAGTATATATGTCTAATGCTGGCTCTGTGTGATCGATGAATAAGTCGGCACCTCTTATATATGTATATGTATATTGCTTTTAATTGACTGGCAGGTATATCGAGATTATGTAATTTAAGGCAGCTATTGATTGCGCAATATTAATTTGCGGGCCTGTTATGCGGCTCAGACCTGTTTGCTTTCGAACGACAAGCGAAGATCGAGGAATATGAACACAACGCACAAGAATAATGTTACTTGTACTGTATAAGCGTCTCTGCATAAGTCAAGGAATAATAGTGCACAAACATAGTTTATACATAATTCACAATTGAGGAATAGCCAATGGCAAGCGAGTTTTGACTAGACTGTGTGGGTGTTTTCTTTTTTGTGAAAAGAACAGTTTTGTTGAAGCTCGCGTGTCATTGTCGCATCCTCCTTGCGAATTACATTTATACACTTGCAAAAGCCACTTTGGTCCAATTTATTAACTTCATTTATATATTAGTTTAATACATAATTATATTCATATAATAAATAATTCTAACATAAGGAAATTATAAAAGTGATGATTTTGGATACATAGTAAAGTATGGAAATTGCGAATGTTGGCATAATTATAGAAATTTGGATATATCCCTAATGATTTGATTGCTTTAGTTAATGACCGAACTTATCTGGGATAAAATTCACAAGATTTTTGACTTATACAACAAGGCACTCTTTTGGATTCGTATCTCGAAAGTTAAAACAGAAAACTCTAATAAGAGTAAATAAATGATTTTTCTTATACAGAAAGAATAATAATTATATTTGATTAGAAAATTCCTTCACATCCTATAGGCGTTTCACACTATTCCTTGACTTATGTACTCTACGTTGTCTGAATATAGGTATACTAGCTATAATGTTATTCTCGTATACTGCCTTTGTTCTTCGACCTCGGTGTCGTAGCCCTTTATTACTACTGCTAACGCATTAATAGTAAATGTATAGATGGTAAGAATCGTAATAATAAATCCAATCATTTTCGTTCGTATGCAATAACATACGTTTCCATAGTTTTAAATATTCAAATAAGAATTTCCTCGTATTTCAGAAAATTTTTATATATTTTTTTTTAATTGTTCTCATTCTTAGCAGTCTGAAAACACTATCTATTAGGTATATGACATAAAAAATGCAGGATATGAAATTTGGAATTTCATTAGCTAACGAAAATTTAAACGTAATAAAAACTATGGTTTTTAATTGTCTACACCAGCTGGCACAGCGATATATTTTATACAGGTATAGGCCAAACTAAACGATCTTATAATCTCTTTCCGAAATTTGAACATATTTAAAATACTTCTATATTTAATAACGAAACATACTTTTTTCAAATTGATTTCATTCTATGCTTACAGCTAAACAAGAATACTACAAAGAGTTACTATAATTTCCTTTTTTGTGGACAGAAGATGAATTTTAATTAATATTTACATACGATGAAAGATTCTTACCTCGTAACATTTATTTGGTCCATAATTTCGACTGTGCCTAGTTTCCTATAAACTGCAAACATCATACTGTTGCCTTTTAATCCCGTGCCTCGTCCATCAATTGAAGCATAGATTATGCTTTTGTTTGTCACCAAATACGTTCCCCAATCTATATTAAATTTTTCTGTTACTTCGTATGTATCTGGTCCACCATACCTATAAAAGAAAAAAGAATTTGATGTTTATAATTTATATCCTTACTTATTTGATTAATAAGCAGAATGCATAGTATCTTTAAAGTTCAATGTTTTAGTTTGTCGCCTTTTTCAAAATAAAAGTTTTTGTTATATTTCATTTAACAATCTAACACTTTCAAATTATTTATGCATGATATTTTGTTGAGATAACTTTCGAATACCTAATTCAAATATTAGTCTGTTTATTCGATTGAGATTCTCATATTTTGTTTACCAAAATAAGTTATGCGTACACAGAAGATGTAAAAACTACGATGTGGAATAAGTCCACAAACAGAACTAGTTTTTGTATCATGTGCAAATACTGTAAAGTGTACTTTCAAGAATTGTGTATTCTAAAAATGAAAAGCCCGTGATCAAAGAAGCAAAAGAGCGGAGGTTCACTTGGCCGCGGTGCATCAGACATTCCGATTTCTCTTAAAGCACGTTTCCGAATTCTCCCAGCTCGAACACACACACGAGCGGCCCCTGCCATATACGCAATCAGCATCTGCAGCTTTCTTTTCATGATGCGAGTAACCGAGCTTTTCCATCGAGGATCCGGTAAGCCGTAGCTTTCTACGTTCTTTGCCCTTTCGAAATTATCGAAATCTTCCCGTACCTGCACAGCAAACATCAATCCGATGCAATGGAGAGAGTAGAGTACACTGAGTAAATAACAGCGCGTATGGCATTAGAATAGAATTAATACCTTATGTATTTCTCGATAAAATATGCATAAATTAAGTATTATAAAAGTTTGATCATGAAATATTTTCTTAAAGTAATTTTTATTTAAAAAACCGTTTCGTTAAAGATTGTTTAAGCTATATATAGAGACGAAAGTACTGATGTGTACCTACTCAAGTGAAATATTATATGACTATGCATAGGGAGAATCACCTACATATTCGTACAAAACATTTCGGAAAGTAAACTTCCACTTTTTCAATACCTTTTTTACAACGACATACTCGAGGGCTTCTACTGTTTCTACAATTCTGCCAAGCTTAAAAAAACTGCCCTTTCTATTTTTACGTTTCTTACTGAGCTCGAGTATTCTAAATATTAAAACTCAAATTAATATAAACGTGTTAATATGAATTTTATGAAATAATTTATTAAAATTTTTAATGAAATAATGGAAGGAATTCTGAGATTTAATATAAATGTGAAAAGGATGTGAATCGAGAATTAAGTTTCGAAGCAGAATAATTTTATTTATATGTATACTTAGAAATATGTCAATTTTATCGTAAACAGGTATATTTATATTTGAAATTTTATTGAAATTCAGGCATGTCGCATTTATGCAAAGATATTTTTCAAAAATAAACAAAATACGTTAAGAACTAAAGAAATATATACATGTTATATCATTTGATTGCTGTTACACAAGAAACACTGAAACGCGTAAAAGCGATTTCAAAAAATTAAAAGAATTTTGAAATACATCCTATCTAAGTATGTCTACAGACTTCGTTTTTCCATTATTCAAAATTACGATATATGTATATGTATATGCATGACTTTATAACGCTGGTAGTATTTCAATTTTCTGAGTCTAGTACTACGTTTCACGCCAGTGGTCGGATAGAGCACATATTTAATAATAAATTCTAACTGCTAGAGTTCCAACCATTACTCTTGTAGAAAAATATGAATAGCTTTGTTACACGCGTATATTTTTTCTTGAATACACAATCTTCCTTTTTTATGTGCTACTGTTTTTAGCGATGAGAACAAGGTTGTCTATATTGTGCGAGGAATTTAATATCAAGTACACTTGGGCTCAAAGTTATACGAGTTCCCCGATAGCCTAAAGAGGCCTAGCTTGGGAAATCGGTTCACTCGATCCAGACCAGAAAATACAAGCTAAATTATCATGGGAAATGAGACAATGCTTACGACATCAAAGCGTTGGATTTGTCTGTCGAAAATTGTTCGCCTTACGTGATTGCTATTGTCGAATCATGAACTGCGAGATTACGAAATTATTATATATGAGCGGATGCAAGGCCTTAAAGCTTACCGTGTATTCACAACAACAGAGAGGTTGCAAGATTTTTTTTTCAATTCATAGTTTGATAGTTAATGTTTAAAAAAATCAAGGCAAGTTTTAGCTTTTTCCATTTAAGTCAAAATTCACGTAGATACAGTGGATAGAAAATGAGGCTGACGAAAGAGGATTTTAACGTCATTCATGTTAAAGTTCATCTGTATGTATAGTACATTATCAAAACTTGAAACACGTTAGATGTTGAAATTATTACTTTTAAGAAAAATAAAAAAATATATTCTAATTATTTTTTGATTCTATATACCTATAGCAGATAAGAAAATTGATTTTTCTATGTCACCGCTACTTCTTTATTGTAGGTAATGCAAAACTATCCATTAACAAATGTAATTAAGTATTGATACAGCTTGTATGCTCATTTTATTTAACTTGAAAATTGCGGCTGAATAAAAGTCAAGAAAAATAAAGATCTCAGTAAAAAGCAATAGAAAAGAATGTAGGGAACAGAGCGACATAGCCAATGTGAAACGTGCTTTAAAATGTCTGGCCCTATACCCGAAAAAAGCACTTCCATTAAAGCTACTATTAGCTATCTCCCTTGCTTCTTATATTGGTTTCTCTCCCTTTTCCGTGCACCAGTGCACCAGGTCAGTTAAGACGCTATAAAAGAAAACTGTCCAGATCGAGCTAATTTTCATCCTTATAATCCGTCTAAGATATTTGGAGTAATTAAAATGCATTTAAATTGCATTCCATTTCTGGTTAAAAAAAAATCTTAATTGTTCATCATTATTATAAAATACGAGATGTGTAAATGACTAAAATTGGTAGCAATACAAGATTTGTGTCAATAGACTATGTAACTAAAAACTTCAAGGTAAATTATCTACCACGTAGAAATGTTAGCTCACGCTACCAAATAGAACCGAGCAAAAGAAATATTTAATAAACAGTTCTCAAAATTGAGACGTTGTAAAACTAATTTCATAAATTAACATGAACAATGTAGTACAGGTATGTAAGTTTAGTAGATGAAATTTTAATACGGTCTGGTTATACTTAAATATATACACAGCCTGTACTCATTTGCAAACTTTGCCGGAGAATGTTTCATCTTCCTCAGAGTTTAAGAAACTGTCTCTTTTTTGGAAAGTATATTCTTCGAGTTTCTTCTTCTAGTTTCTCTGGTCGAAACAGAATTTATCTATACCTATGAGGTGTAACTATCGGTACTTTTTTTAACTTCGGACTGAAAAACTGTTACATGTATTGACGATTATTTAAGGGGATGCTATACTCAATATTTATCGACGTTGCAGTATTGTGATTCCAGTAAAACAAAATACTTGTATTAATGCAAAATTTCAGCCGAATATTTAAAGACTACGGGAAATGGCATTTCCTGCACAAAGTGTTCGCACCGTCGGTTGGGACATATAATTTTGGCAGTGAAATAATGCCATTATTTTTCACTCATACGAGTATTCCTTTTACTGGAGTCCAAATACTGTGATGTGGGTAGTGTTATAGGACTATCACATGTCCTTAACGCAGACGTTAAATTTCGTCACTTGGTTTTCCTCGTAAAACCCAGTTTTTGTCATGAATTAGTTAAATCTCCAGCGTATCAATAAAATACCGTATCAGCGAAGTGAATTCATTGAATTCGAGGGGGGCGCTTGCATGGCGCGGTGCGAGGGCACGAGGATGGCGGATTTCGTCAGGCGTATCGGATGGAGAAAAGCTTGGGAGTATATAGCATTCGCATCAAGGGGTGCATTTACGCTCGTGTGCCGCAGTCCGCGCGAATTCGAGAAGAGCGAGTCGTCGTCGTAGTCGTAGTCGTAGTCGTAGTCGTAGTCGTCGTCACAGTCACAGTATACTCTCGGCTTCTTGTCCTGGAATCTACAAACTCCGGATACACGCATATATCCTCGCTGCTCGCGTGCAGAGAGAGAACCTCATGCTATACGGCTACTGCAACTCGCCCTTTCTCTCTCTCTCTCTCTCTCTCTCTCTCTCTCTCTCTCTCTGTGAGTGCATTTTGTAGCCGCGAGGTTGGTACTAATTACCTGTACTGTGGATTCCCGTGAAATGCAATTGGTACAATGGATTCCGCGAATCGCGGGATTATCCGTTGTGTGAGTGGAGAATTCCGTTCATTGCTGTTTTGAAAATCTCGCACCTGTCTTTATGAACTCGACGTGGCTGAAATTTTGCTTCCTGCGTCTTCCCTTTTTCGCATTTCATTTTAGTATGAATGCGTTGCATATTATTTAAGCGTACCAATATTGTTCTAATATATTCTATGAATTTATTGTCTTTTTTCCGAGTTTATCGTTTGGTGTTATAGAGTTAAAATGAAGTTTTCCAAATCAATAACGCTCGACTCGATAGATGTGTCAATTACAGTTTATGCTTTCATCGCGGGGCAGGTTTATAAGACAGCAGATCAATAATCAACTAACAGGATAGATCTTTCAGATGTATCCCGTCAATCTTGTTTATCTTTCGAACCCAGAAGATTATAGACAATCTAAACAATGTTAGGTGAAATTTTCTCATATTTAAAAATTGTTGATAATAATTTTAGCGTCTATAATTGTGGATAATAATTGTAGTTAAAACGTCTGCTCTTTAAAACCTCGCTAGAATTTTTCGATTTCATTCATTACAAGCTGTGATATTACACTTCAAGTGTCGGAAATAGTATTAAACTCCGCAATTCCGAATTATGCTGGATATAAAAATGCTTGATATTAATTTTACTAATTTCATTAGAAAGCTTGTCTTTTAAGCTTCAATTTCGTTTTTTAGTTAGTTCTGCATACGATTTTTTTTAAACCAAGATATCGAAGTTTGATGATTTGATAATCATGAACTGGCAGCCTAGATATTCTCATATTGCTGCAACGTACGAAAATTCAAAATGGTAGGTGGTTTAGGTATTTACCATTACTTGCAATGTTTGAAGTGCAATATCTCTCAGCTTCTAATGAATTAAATCCAAAATTTCCAACAAGGTTTAAAAGAGCAGAAGTTTTGGCCAGCATTATTCACAATTGCAACCGCATAGCAAGACTTTTTCGAATTTAAAATATTAAAATTTCCAAAAAAGTCTCAAATAATCACTTATTTTTTTCGAAAAAGAAGCTATAACTCATTTAAATCGAACTCTGGAGTAATTTTAGTAACAGCACTTGAAAGATTAGACTTCGAACGATCAACAAGACTGTGTCTAAAATTTTTGCTGAGATGTTTACATAAAACGTTACAGCGTCGAAAGTTTAAAAGTAAAAATGGACATTTTGACATTAATGGGTTATTATAATGATTGCATAATTTAGATATTGCACGCGGCAAATCTTACAGTTTTACTAACACAATTGTAACATAATATTCAATTTCTTTCTAACGATAATTCCTGCAAAATAGTGCCTCTTGGTGAATTTCAAATCTTAACCGGCGCAGAAGGAAATTCTATCAGTAAAATCAAATTAACGAATTACCCTACTAACATTTTAAGGGAATATTTAAAATTTCCCAAGCGAAATAATCTCGCGAAACGTAGTAGAGTATAAGCGAGTGTCGGTCGGTGGCCAACTTTCCGACTATTCGCACTAGAGAGGGCGAGAGATAGAGAGAGAGAGAGAGAGGGAGTGAATCGCTCGTTCTCCGGTACTCGCTTTAAATTAACCGTGAACTGCTACTACAGAAATGCAGATTCTTCCAGGCGAAGTTGGATGTCGGCGCAAAAGAGGATTAGACGAGGTGCAGGAGTTATCGCTATAGGGCTCGTAAAAAGCTCCGCCGCGGGGCCAAAGTCGACCGATAAACCGTATATAGCGAAACTATATAAGTGTGGACCAGCAAGTCGTTCTATATGCACTAATCGATTTCGCCTGTATGATATTTACTCGATAGCGAAGACATCAGGATTGTGCGCATCAGCTAGTAAAAATAGCGCTGTGCAAGCGCTAATGAATTTTACTCCGAGTAAAACACCACGAGATACTAAATTTTAATAGCAGTTCGCTAGTTTAGCAGTTAAGTCGCCGAGTAAGCTCTTTGTGTGCTCGCGCATCCGCGCTTTTCCTCTCCGATCCCGATCCTCGCACCCAGCACGCATATACACGGAAAAAAATCGCAAGCAAACATTACTTAATTTAGCTCGGCAGATTACACTGAAGCAGGAATTGAGCAAAATGTATTGAAGTGATTGGGCAAATGTTACTGAAAATATTCGGTAATACATACTGAAATAACAGTCAAATACAAAGTGACTAAATAATCAAGCAAAGATAACTTTGACGTCTTCCAATCGCGAGTGTGTGTAATACACTCTCTTTCACTAAAATGTAAACATTAACTTTTCAAGTTATTTAATTTATAAGTCCTAATTTTATATTCAATATTTTCCGAATTTGTACACCCTGTGTATTAAATACGCTTGTCGCTTGCTATGCACATATCACACGGTGTAAACAACTACAGCGGGAAGCAACAGAAAATGCACGCGCGCGAGCAATAATTACTCGATTGGCTAGGTAAAGTATGCCTAACTTCTTTTACTCGATTGATCAAGCAAAATTTACCGAACTAGTTCTGTAGATGTTCTACAACCGTCAATCATATCTTGCTTGATGACTTCAGCTCGAGCTATTCGGTAAATTTTGCTTGAAGGTTCATGAAACTCTGCTTGCGATTTTTTTCCGTGTATATACCACAGCTGCAAAGTTCGGGTAAAACCGTATAGACCGCGAGCGCATCTTCATCAGCGATTCGCGTATTCGCTCCCCGCACAGATCCTAGGCTTTAAAAAATTATCAACTGCGGAGCTTGTACAAGATGTAGGTGTATATATGGGTATGAATATATATGAAGGGGAGAAAGAGCGCTAGCTGGTAACTTTATGTATTTTCTACTCGCTCCGTTTGCTTTCATCTCGACGTCAGCCATGTCGCCCGGGGCCTCTCTACCTTCTACCATCTCCCCCGCGTGGCAAGTTGCGCGGATCTATATATCGCTCGACTTGCACTCTCTCTCTCTCTCTCTATGTCTATGAATAATCCGCGCGATCGGCTTTATGAAAGAGAGGTCGCGGAAGTAAATAATAAGGTGCGGCTGTGAGTGGAAAAGAGGATTACCAGCTGCACCGACCGACACAAACGTACACAAGAATCGCGAGTGTCCCAGTGAATCTTGCGCACATCAACTAGCTTTCGTCTTTGAGATCTGCGAAAGAATTCCGGCGGATCGCGTCCCTTCCACCGAAGAGTAATCTGTGTATAGAGGCTGTGAAGCTACAAATCTCCGTCCCTGCATTCCTCTATAATATATATATAAAAGTTAGGCGCTCTTAGGTACGTGTACTGCAGTAGAGCGCGAGCGCGGCGGCGTCTAAGCTCTTAAGCCGGTCGCGGCGGTGCTCGGATGCGCGCGCGCTATTTCTTTATATACGGCCTTTGCGTAATCTAAGATCTTTGAAGAAAATCCACTGGAATTCTTTTGGCTGGTTCGCCTCTCTCGTCCCTCCCGCGCCGGCAAGCTCGCTCGCGCTCCCTCAAAAGGGATCATCGGCGCGCGGACCGATCGGAACGGGCCTTTTGAGGCTACCGCTGCTGCTGCTGCTGCTGCTGCTGCTGCCCCGGCTAACCTATCCCCCATCCCCCGGTGCAGCGCCGAGACGATATTGCGCGTGCCTGTCGTTCGTAGTGTGCGCTTTGAATCGCTATGGCCAATGACACCCAGCCGGCCACTGCTGCTGCTGCTGTTGCTGCTGCCGCTGTACGATCGCCGCCGCGTACAATGAGCCTCCCCATATGTCGCCGCTGCAGCTGAGCGTAATCGACTATCCGTATAGTATAGCTTTTCCGTCGTCGCGGCTCCCCTTTTTACTCGCCTGCAGCGCACTTATAGCCTTCACGGCGACGTCTTTTTTCTTCTCGTTTGTCGGCGTGCGCCTTCCTTTTTTTTCTTTGCTCTCTTTCCCTCGCTCTCTCCGGGCACGAAGGGAAACGCCTGTGCATGCACGTGGCCGACTCGTGACTGTGTAATAGAGTAGTCCGCGTGTTTTTATCCGACGACGACACGGTATTGGAATGGTCCACTGGACCGTAGAGAGACATGCTCGATGGACTTTCTCGAAAGGAGAGAATTACGTATTGTGTATAGGTGTGACGGATTGGCCGGCGTTCTGTGACCAATGACCGATTATCTATTATGTACTGGATTTGATGCGAATGAAGAAAAAGAAAGAGAGGGAAAATGGATGCGCTTCGGTGCACCTATATATATATATATATGTGTGCCGGATTAATTTCTTTGGACGCGAGCGTGCCTTTGTTGCGAGTTGATCGGAAAAAATAATTGTGAAGCTTTTAGAGTTTCTATATGCGCACATGTTGGATTGCATCGACTAAATTCTCGTACTAAACATTTTTGTTGCATACTAGAAGAAATTAAGTTGATGTTCCCATAATTAAAAATCAATGTTATATATTTATGGAAGAAAAAAAGAATGTTGAATTTAAATTTGATAGACGATCCCTTACCAGATTAGAATAAAATACAGTTTTTAAGTTGAAAGTATTAAATATAAACATTAGCATTATTTCGAACGTGGAAGAACATGTAGTTTAAAAATGACTTGACCTCATATCTTTACTGATTAAAAAAATGTTAAAATACCGCATTGAAAGTCAATGTCTTATTTTATTTGTTTGTTTTTACTTCCATATGTTAAACTTTTTAAAAATGTTTTCCACCAAGTATAAAGAGGATTCAATTTTTATTTAGTTATACTTATTATCATATAATTAAAGAACACATGTTGTTTGAAATTTATAGTTCAGTTAAGTAATTGAGAATATGTTTTCTGTCCTTTGCAGAATTACAATTTTTAATCTAAATTCACTTTTGGTCAAGATTTTATTCGTCATAGGGTAGAATCACTGTCAGGACTCTCTATTACAAGATAACACGCAGAACGCAGTACATCTATATAAGCAAACTGAAGAGGATGCATATACGGAATACCGACCATAAACGAGACGTCGCTTTATCCAAGCTAGATTCGCATCTACTTTCGCGTGTGTATAAATGCACTGTCCACTTGTCGTCTCATAAAGAAACATCTTGACAATGGTCTGCTTCTGCGGGGCAAATAAAACACAGACTATTTTTGGAATGAGCTTACTCCACTTTGAAACTAGAATATTCCAGGCTAAAGGCTTAAACATTTTATACGGGTATTTAAATTTACATTTAACTTTTTTTAAATATCCATAACTTATTTTCTCCAGGTTTTGAAAACTCATGATACATTTAGCAAAATATTTTTTCCATCATGATCTATATAACACTACAGTTCGTTATAAGATTTCTTATTCAATATGTAATATAAGTAGTTACGGACCGAGCATGGTAAGACGAAAATTCATTTAAGGGGTTGTCAAAGTCCTACAGTTACCACTCAAACTGTTTTATCGATCGGATATGAATAATTACTAATAACTAAATAAATAGGTAAAATTATGCAAATCCCAAATACAGGTGCACTACCTCTGTGAATTATCTATCACTTGGCAAAGTTCAAGTGAATATTTCAACGACACCTTCAAAAATTTCTGCACCGAAAAAATAAGTATTTGCATCGAAATGAGTGCGTTTTTTCGGTGCAGAAATTTTTGAGGGTGTACTTGAAATATTTACTTCAAACTTTGCCAGATGATAGATAATTCTTAGAGGAAGTGCACCTGTATTTGGAATATTCATAATTTCAAGTATTTATTTAGCTATATCGAATTATTGAATATCCGGTTGGTAAGGCAGAAACTGTTTTATCGGTCGGATATGGAT
>UELU01129169.1:0-15349 GCA_900490025.1 Megastigmus dorsalis
AAAACACGCCATATTTTTTGCAGGAGAATTCGAACAAAAAATCGGTATCACCATTCGAAAGAACTTTTTCAAATTTTTTCAAACATATTTTTTAGTTGAAAAAAAGCCTAGAAAAAGTTGTTGAAAATTCGGGGTCTTGGTCGTTAATGGGTTAAAAAGAAAAAAGGCTTTAGCAGAGCAACTAAACGCTATTAAAAGATATTAGAAAAAGTTGCTGTAAGAAAACGAAATTCATAGCGGAATTAACTACTTACCTATTTGTGTACAATTTTTCTGGGAAAAAGTTACAAAAACTTTATCAACGTACATCCGGTAAAAGTTATATTAATTATTAAGGGGACGTCGGAGTCGCCTGTTTTACCGGCATTAAGTTTTTCAAACTTTTCTACTTAAAAAATTAACCAGTTGATTTGAAACTTGAAGAGATGATAGACTGATCACAAATAAAGCGCGCTCAGCCCAGACATTTTCCGAAAATCAAGTAATACGGAAGCTAGAGAAGAAAATATCTAATTTTTACTAATTTCAATTTAATCCATGAGATGGCGTGATTCTAACTGGGCAATTATGTTTCAAACAGAAAATATTACATTTATGTAATTTATCGGTCATCCCAGGGCTGAGCGCGCTTCATTTATGATCATTCTATCATCTCCTGAAATTTCGAGTCAATTAGATAATTTGTTAAAGAGAAAACTTTGAAAAACCTTGTGGGTATTTTGATGTAGTAAGGGCGGGAAATTTAAATTTTTAGTGACTCCGACGTCCCCTTAAATCGTTTCTCTCGTACAGTGTAAGTTTCATAGCGTGACGAAAAAAATTTGAAGTTTTTACGCTTGATAAATAATTTGATTATATGCTGATATATACATCGTATCAATTCGGGAGCGAACCCTACAGACAAGTACACATGGGCGATCCCTCTATGCAGCTGCTTGATGATAGAGTGATATAGAATTCACATTACAATCCCACTAGTGAGATTAATTCAACACAGTACAAAAATCAAATAGAATAACTCCGAACATTTGAAAAGAAAGACGCACGTATTTCTCGGTGAGTATTACATAATAAACGTGAACAAATATAATGATATGATATTATTACGAAACGAAAGATAATTAAACAAAGTATGATTCATGAAGAATTAAAAACTTTATTAACATACGTTATCATTCAAAATAAACGAGAAAACATATTGTAAATAGTATTGGGAATGGACAGGAGGTACTTGAGAAAAAGTTAAAACACCATGATACGATTATTTTCATTACAAAAAGTATGTTTATTATTTGCAGGTGAAGTGATTGTGAATTTCATACATGAGATTTTCGCACTACAATAAACCTATATAGTACCCGGCGCGATTATATAATATTGTACGTACACGGAGAAAAAATCTCGCATTTTTCGCTAGCTATTTATGTAAAATCTTCCCATACACATATTAAAAACTTACAAGTTAAAATGCGTTCATGTACATTTTTCTTATAATACGGACGGAATATTTAATTTTCGTATTGGTCTTTATCGACTATTGGGAATTATTTAGAATGTGACGAGAGATATGCAGAAATATAAAAAGAATCGTAGATAATAAAACACCCTGTTTAAGAATACAAATTTCAATATCGTAGTGTTTTTCTTGGTAAGACTTAAAAATATATTAAAATTCTTGCTCTGCTGTAGCATACGCTTTTGCTTTATACATAATAAAAAGTGTCAATTCCAATACTGTTCA
This sequence comes from Megastigmus dorsalis, assembly GCA_900490025.1. Taxonomy (NCBI): domain Eukaryota; kingdom Metazoa; phylum Arthropoda; class Insecta; order Hymenoptera; family Megastigmidae; genus Megastigmus; species Megastigmus dorsalis. The sequence goes on from UELU01129169.1 coordinate 1,742, forward strand.
AAGATCGTTTCAAAATACGCTATGGAATTGGTACATAATTTTCTTAATTTTCAAGTTTTCTTTAATAAAACTGTGTACATAATAGTTTTTACAGTACTTTCATATTTCGCAATACTTTCAGAAAAAAACGAAGGATCTGCTAAAAAAATACTTCATAATAGTTATACTATGAACAATTTTTCACAATGTATGGAAAACTTTTTTTTCTTTATAACGCACGCAGTAAAAGTTATTACAAATTAAAGTTTTGGCAAACTTAACAATAACTTGCAACGTAGTCTGGTATACGTTTTCCGATGATCTTTTTCTTCGTGTATACGAGTAGTTATTTGTTTGTCGTGCATATATGCAAGTGTGTATGCTTATGCACGCACGGGTATGTGTATATACAAACATCTTCGTTGCTTCCTTTATGCAATACCGGAATATTGCAGTTTTCTTTCAATAGCAAATCTAAACTTGCTTTAAACATCTAATTTTACCCCTTTTACAATATATGAAAGTGAAAAACGCCATTTATATACAAAAATAACGTTAAATGAACTATCTAATAACGTTAATCGTAGATTTGAATCTATTTTCTGAATTTTTATATTACTCATAGAGACTATTTCTCTTTTCGAGTATCCGTCAAACACCTGTTCAACCTGAGAAAACATTTTTAATTTTCATTTTACATTTAACCGTAGAAAGATACGCTCATTCACTTTAATCTAGAGTCAATATAACAATGACATTTTGACGAAATTAAAATTGTTTCCTGATACTCGTTACAAAAATGTGATTTTTTGTCCCCTTTTTTATTTATATAAAGTCATACAAACTGCATTCCTATTTTTGTAATCTGATATAATATTAGAGGACAAGTCTTGTGAAAAATATTCGTAGCAAAAACTGGAGGTATGTCCAGGGACTATTGCGAGATTTCACAATGAGATTCAAATTGAAATACAAGGTACGCATCGTATTAAATCAAGCAGTAGCTCGATTATTTAAACATTTCTAAAGTCAATGAGAATAAATTAACGATGCTATCTTAAACTTGAACATGGAGTGGTATTGTGGTATATATATATATACGTTATATTTTTCTACAGTTTTAGTTAATTCAAATAAGCACTATGCGTAACTCAAAATGGCTTTTTACTAATTTAAAAAATTTCTCTACTTTTAAAATGGATTTCTCTTTTGTCTTCAATAGACTTAAAACATCTGCAATACTGTATACAGTTATTTCATAAGTTACGACTGCTTTAGGTATTATATAATTAAACAATATAAAGTATTTTCCACAAAATCACAAGTATTTTGTGACTCAATGGTGAATATGATAACATTCGTAATGATAAAAAATAACAATTTTTTTTATCAAGCACAAAATCACTCCAAGATATGCCATTTAATAAAACCAAATAAATGCAAGATACAAAAGTACTAATACTTTACAGTGCATTTTACATCTCTATTATTTAGCGTATAAAAATATCGACGTACTAATAAAATTAGTACTTAAACCTTTATTCTTTAAGCGCCATTTTTTCACACCGTAACGTCTCACAAGTTTTACACAGAAGTTTTCTACTTATTGCAAAATCTTAATAAATTATGATCTCGATATTTATGAGCCTTACAATAAATGAATCTACTACAAGAACTAATACTTACAAATTTGTCATTACATTAAAAAACTAGAAACGTAATTGAATAAAACATATGGCGACAAATGAAAAAAATTAAGACATACACTTGTCCGTGTGTTCATTAGTTAGTGACGACGTTCTTGGCAAAATATGTGATGAAAGAAAATGGCACCCTGAGTCGAAGAAGCACGGTAATAAAATTCTTGTGTAAAAAAAAATATTCAACGCAGTTGCTTGCTGTCCGCACAATTGCAAGCACACTAAACTACAATGTATGCTTTATTTTTTCGTTTTGAGAACTACTAATTTTATCACGAAGTTACTATTAGAAAGCGATCTAGAGTACAATAAAATTTCATAATTATAATTACAGTTAATCCTTGTTCAAATCAGAATATTTTTTAAACATATCGTGTTCCGCTACTTCGTAAATCTTTAGCAGTCTTGAATAATTACGAAAAAAGGAATATTAATGATTGCTAGCTTCAATGCGACAAGTACCTGTCATAGAGTTTAAAATAGAATAATAAAAGAAAAATGCGTTTTTAAAGATTCTGGAGCCAGATCCAAAAAAACTAAATTTGTACATTCTCAATTTTAAGGTTAATTTATACGCGAACTTTGGTCCTATATCGTTTTGTCCGACATTCGGGTCTTTTACCTTATGGAATAATTATGTTTATAGGACCAGTAAAAAAAACTCTGGACTGTCCCAATGAAAACCAAAACATACACTTAATCGCATTGAAGAGAATAAGCGCTTGCCAATTTTACTATTGTAACCCGAAACATAGGAATGGAAAAGCATTATTCGTAATTTACAATTATTAATGGCCGAGATATAACCCTTCCTAATAGCCATGCAATTTATCGCAATTCACTTTCATCAGTTGAATTTCGAATACATTAAATTCAGAGAGATTTTGTAATTTCCATGAGGATGTTTCAAATCTCAACTCTGATATCAACGAAAATTCTGTTATACTAACATACAAAATTGCGCAAAAATACACAAACACAACAAATAGAATCAATGTTTGAACTTTTTAAAAAAATATGGATCAAACTGTCAACATCGTTAAAAGCAATACTATAAATTAAAGTATTTATTGTCACGATTTTAAAACATTAATAGCAATTTTTTGTAAAATCAAATATATGAATGAGGATATAATAAAAAAAAGTCTCAATAGTCGTCCTGCAAGTTGCGGGTGACGTCAATTGATCAGCTTTCTCATAATTGTTTTATACCAAACACGACATGATCTTTTACCAAAATAAGCAAATTCTATAGAAATTTATCAATAATCGTCACTACATCTACGTACCTTATATCTGAGCTGTTATTTACATCTTAAAATTTGTTCTTACTCTCTGTTAAACTGCTCTGTAAAGAGCATTACGCGTTTGTTCACGCGGTTAAAATAAAAATAGTAGTATTGACATCTAATAACTAGATACAAATTACAACTGTAGTTATAACTATAGTAGAGTCTGTTCTTCAGTCGTTCTACTAGACGCCGATTCACTATTCAACACAATGATAGTAAAAGAACTTGGCAAAAAGCTATTTGTTTTGTAAGGCAGAATGAGCTATGTGTACAATTGCATTATTTTTAAGGAGGTGGAAAAGTTAGCAACCCATTATTCACTATATGGTTCATAATTTTTACCAGCTTTGATTTTTAAAATCTCGACACGATTATTTCGTACACTATTGAATTATTTATAATACTACAAAATCCAATTAAAAATATAATTAAATTTTTTATCGTTCTATTTAATTAACACGTACAAAAAAAATTAACTTTTTTAACACTTTCACTGCTACATGTACCAAATATAAATCAACTATTTTCTTCCAGTGTTGTACGTTACACTTAGGATTCGTGCTCTATTTAGTAAAATATTACTATACATGGTCACAAATCTTTACTTTATTATATCTAAAGAACTTAATATTAATTGCTAGAAAAATTATCGTAATTGCTGCTTTAAGCAGGAAATGTTTATTATACAATAGCAGCAGCGAAAGTGTTAAAAACTCAATTAACGGTCTAAAGAGAAATTTTATAAAAATAAAAAAAAATTATTTGACCTCTCTCCTGATTGCTTTCAGAACAAAACAAACCATAACTTTCACAGCCCCTTTGAAAAATTCGCATTAGTCGTGTCTCTCAACTCTTGAGCTCGGTGGCTAGGAGTGCGAGGCTCTCGAGGGATTTTTCTTGTCGCTTGCAGCGAGGCTAGAGCTATTTACTTGATAAGCATTGCCCACCAGAGCCTTGGACAGTCCAGTTGTCGTCGTAGTGGTCGAGCTCGTCGTCGCTGATGCGGTCGGATGTTTGTGCGTGCTGTTGGCCGTTTTCCTCGGTGGCTTGGTTATTTGGGTGGTCGACAGGCCACTCACAGGGTACTTATGCCTGCTCGAGCTACCGACACCGCAATTGCCAGTGCTACTGTTGCGCGAGCTCGATTTGTTTGCCGACGAGGACGTGGACTCGCTCGGATGCTTGGGAAGTACGAAGGCCTTGGTTTGCTTGAGGAGGTAGCGATCGTTGCAGAGGGCGGATATCAGAGGTAGATCCAGATTTCGACTCTTCTCGCGTAGAGTCTTGATGTCCAGCATACCGTCCTGCTGTTGGTGCTGTTGTTGTTGCTGTTGCTGATGCTGCTGCTGCTGCTGATCCTGCTGCTTCTGTTGACGCTGTTGATGCTGTTGATGCTGCGGTTTCGCGTCACTGTTACTCAGACACACTGACTGGCTCGGTGCGAGGGTCTGTGTGAAGCAGAAAAAAAAGTGCAAGTGTTATATTCGGTGAATAGGTGATTTTACGATACCGTCGGGTTAAATATTGAATTTTTCATTATTGTAAGCCTGAAAAAGGATAAAACGGATCGCTCAACGTACCTGAATATCGTACGGTGGTGGAGGAGGCGGTGGTGGTAGTCTCCTATGCTTAGTCTGCGGTTGCGGCAGCGATCCCAAATGACCGGCCTTCCCAGCGAGTGACAGGGACGAGAGGGAGGCCGAGGTTGCATCGTAACTCCTCAGTATGTTCTCGTGGCTCCTGGTCCTGGAAAATCCATGCTGCAAAGTGTGGGGATGATGTCTCGCGCTAACGGGTGGCGGTAACGGTGGTGGTGGCGAGGCATAGCTACTGTCCTTCCTGTAACTCTGTCCACCACCGGCACTGGAGCAAGTGAGTCCACTGTACAACGAGCTCGTACTCGCCGCGTACTGACTACTCGCGTTCCCGTAGAGCAAATAATTGCCACCGACCGAACTGTTGGTATCGCTGAGGCTACCCGCCAAGTTTTGATTCGACGCGCATTTGTTGGATAGCGAGGATAGGGTAGAGCCCGCGTAGGGCAAGTAAGGCGTGCTCCGGTACATCAGGGAGGATTTACTGGCTGCTTGGAGTGGATACGGCGGCGGGGGTGGATAGGCAGCCATGGCCGCCAGTAGGGAGCCCTGTTTGGCATCGATGTATTCTTGCTTGGACAGGGCGGGATCCTTTATAGGAAACATCACGTAGTCGACGTCCGAGTAGAGCTGCTGCTTGTACTGTTCGATTTGAGATCGGGACACTTGACTGGTGTAGACCGTCGCTAGCATTCCAGCCGGTGGTCCGGCTGCTACAGCTACCGCTCCATTGCTCGATGCGGATGGGAGAGGCGGTGGAGGCGGTGGAGGTGGAGGCTGCCTCTGCTGCGCCTGGTGCTGAGCTTGATGAGGCGGTGTTAGATAAGGCAAGAGAACCGGCCCGGTACGAGAGGCGTGAACGTCCAGGTAGTTGTTCGGACCGACTACCAAAGCAGCTACCGGTGCGTGAACCGGAGTTGGCTTCATTTTATCGCCTGGGTATGTCGGCGGCTGGATCCTTGCTGGTGGTGGAGGAGGTGGTGGTGGTTCTCTGAATTAAGACAGCAAAACATGCACATCAGTATATGTATAATGGAAAGAAAAATTATTGTTATCAATGTCATTATAGCCTATTGGCACATCTCGGACTTTCTGGATGAATATCGATAAAACGAACCTCGGTGTGACGGCATCGTTCCTCGGTGGCGTAGGCGGTGGTATCTCGAATCTTTCGCGTGGGCAGCCATAGCCGGGTGGTGGGGGCCCAGAAACCTGCGGCTGCTGTGCCAAGAGTCCCGGATAAGGCGGCGGTGGTGGGAGCTGCCTCTCGCTGTCGCTTCTGGGCGGCGGGGCCGGTGGTGGTGGCGGTGGTGGCATTCGCACGTAATCGCAGTCCGAGTCCATGGAGGTACCGATGCTCTTGCGGGGCGGATAACGACCAACGATCAGATCCGAGAGCTCGTCGGCCGAGAGCAGTGGACCCTGACCCGAGGGATCGCTACCGTCCCCCCGGAAACTCCCCGCGCTCAGTATACTGTTGCTGCGCGATCTCGTGCCGTCATCGTCCTCGTCCTCGTCGTCGGGCTTGCTTGTTATTCCGTCGGCTGCATTGACGCCGTCCTGCTTGATGCGAATCCGCTGTTTGGGCTCGGGCTCCTCGCCCCGGCAGAGACTGTAGATGGGCTCCTGGTCGTCGTGGCCGGTGCCCTGGCTGTAACAGGAGCCGCTCGTCTCGGAACGCAAGCCGCTGTGGATGGTGTAGAAGCCGGAGGTGACCGATGCCTCGTCCGTTGTCGATTGGACCGACGAGTCGTTGGCTAGTGGCTCGTCCAGCATTTCACTGCTACTGTGCAATGTGTACACGCCGCTCGTCTCACTGCCGATGTCTGTGGCTGGATAATAGTAGATATTGTTTTAGCAAACACGGTTCCTTCAATTTTGTTGGTTCTTTTTTGTCTATGACTGATTGTGTTTCCGATCTATTATTTGATGCTTTCTTTTACTTTTATTTTCTTTAAATAATTCTTTTCCATTCGAGGCTTTTATATATCTAGGCATTGCCCCCACGATTACAAATTATAGCTACTATATGAATACTAATTATGTCAGCCTAAACACGAGACATACAACTATAAGTTAATACATTACATTAGTTCGTAATGAAAAAGTAAACCTAAAAGAATCGAAATATTCTGCACAACACACATAGTAAAACAAATTTATTTGTTTCGTAATGCGAGTAGCAAATGTCTGCAGAACACGCTCTGCAATACTTAGTGTAAAATCTGGGTCAAGTTAAAAGAGTCATGCGAGTCTCGGCTGTACTTGTTAAATAGATTCTTATCCCGGAAAATGTAAATCAATAGTTTAGTAGAAGCTTAATTTAATTTATTTAACACTAAATGCCCTTTTTTTAATAAATCAACCAAATCAAATTAGCAGGTGAAAATAGTTTTGACAGTATTACTCGCTTTCTGACGAAATTTGGAACACTTGATTTCATTTTAATACTTAGTATCTCGTATAATTTTGTATACTGGAAAAGCATCTGATTTCTACATTAGCCCGATTTATCATGAATTTCGCGAGTAAAGCATAGACCTGACATAAGAGCGCCACAAAGAAAGATTGAAATACATACGAGCATATTTGGCGGGCTTGTTACACCTGTCGTAGATGGGCTCAGCGGAAAGTGCCGAATTCTGTGCTGTGTGCGAATAGCCGAGCTCCAAGCTCGAGCTCGCGGAGGTCCTCCTCCTACCTGAAGCAGCAGCCGCAGCATTGAGCAAGGCCGCCGTAGTGGATCCTGTAATACTCGCAGATCCAGCCGCGGACGCATTGACAACAACGGTACTGCATGTACTGCTACACTGTGAGCCCAATGCCCCAGCAGCAGCAGCAGCAGCAGCAGCAGTCATACCGGACGCAGCATTGGATCCAGAGTCAACTTCTGCAAGGATGCTCGGCAAGTTGAGACCGTGTCGAATCGGAGACGGGATCGTGGACTCACCGTCGACTGCTGCTGCTGCTGCCGCCGTCGTGTCGGAGGAAGTGACCGTAGCCGCGCTGTTGGAGTTTGCCGTGGTTACGAGGGAGTCCTCGGTGGAGCCGGTCGATCCGGATGATATTGGTCCTGCGTCGGGCTCGTCTTCGCTGTGCACGCGGTCGCTCACTATGCCGGATGTCGTATTCGACGACGTGCTGGATATGAGGGATATGCGCTGATCGGCCCTTGAGCCCCGTGTCGTCAGACTTAGCTTGCACCGCGCCGGATACATGTAACAGTCGCGCAGTACTTTGCGCTCTGGAAAAGCCAAGGTGATGGATAAGTCAGAAATGCCCGTAACTTTATAATAACTTTTATAGAAGAATATCTAGGGATTTTGCGCTGGTCGATACATTTGATTGTTTGGGAAGTAAAAAATTCAATTATATTTTATCGAAACTCCCACAGATTTATTAAAGGCGAGTCAAATTAAAAAAATTATAATCCAAACTACTCGACAAAGTCAGTTGAACTTTAGAAAGATAGAATTCTGTTGCAGTTATTTGCTATTGTTCAAAATATCAAGTTGACAACCCTATATGCCTGGTAATAAATGCCGAGTAATCGAAAGGATGGAAAAAGGGGGGGGGGGGATTAATAAGGTATAATCGAGTAACTGACCCTCCTCCTCGCGACGCTTGGCCTCGCTGACACGCGGCGCTATGGCCATGAAGAACTGGTGGGTGTCCCGACAGAGCGCTAACAAGAGCTTGCTCTTGTCGTCGCAGCCACTGAACAGTGTGAGCTTGCCCGGCTGATCGACCGCGCGAATCTCGAACTTCTTGCGCTGCAAAAAACGTTACAACGATCGATAAATATACACGATCATTTTATATATTAGTGTTCGATGGTAAATATACGGTGTATATACTGACGTCGAAGCCGAGCTTGCCGATGTTATTCCAGGTGAAGACCTGGGGCGTCTCCTCGTCGCCGTAGACCCGCACACCGCGAGCGCATATGGCCAGCAGTACACGACCGGGTCCCTGCTCGCTCTTGCTGCGCCTGAGCCGATATAGGTGAGCGTTGAGCGGCGCCTCCAGGAGCACCGCCTCCCTGATGTACGACAGCTCGGACTCCTCGCGCGACAGTCCACGATTGTCTCGGTGCTGGGCTGCCAGTACCGACAGTGCGTTCTCCTCGTGGCACATCTGTAAATTCATTTTTTTTTTTTTTTTTTTTTTTTTGTTCACTTTTGATGCAAGTTGAATAAAGCAAGAGCATAACGAAATGTGTGGGAATATGGCTATATTTATTTTTGCGGCGAGCGAATTTGAATAAAGCAAGAAAAATTTCAATTTCAATTCTATATGTTGCACGGGTTTAGCGTATAAAAGAACCAAATCAAGAATAGAGAACTGGCTATAGTGATTAGTTAAGAAAAAGGTAGATAGGCATCAACTCGTGCAAGGCGAATTCCTTTCCTATGATTCATGTCCAAATCTTTAAAGTCTCCATACTTTTAGTTTTTTTTTTTTCTTTCTTCTGCGTCATACTGTGAATCATTAGATCGGCACCTGCCTCACTAAGATAATAATCGTTTCCGTAATATTTGTAAAGCGATTGATAAATACACAATCGCGGTGATTTAAATCGTGCCTAGTGGCATCATTTCCAAATGGATATGAATGTAGAAAGTAAGAAGATTAAATATTTGTATCTGGTAAGCCGTTAACGAGTAATTCCTATATGTATAATAATGTTCGGATATAACGATAAAGTAGCACACAATAGAACGTGGAGGAATACTAACGTGGGCGGGAAGGTAGTCGGATGGCTTGCAGTAGGCCTGCCTGCGGTGTCGCTCCTCGGTGTAGTCCCCGAGATCGGCCTGTAGCGCGAGTCCGGCGAGACTGAGCAGCGGCCCGTAAACCGCTCCCGTCTGCAGGGGATGCTGGGACTTTTGTCCTTGCCAGCTCTCGACACCACCCCCATGGCGGACGACGTTGTCGCGCAGCTGCAGGTAGTAGTGGTGTCGCGTTGTCTCATCGCTGAAATCACGATTATTCGCGATTATTCGAAATTCTATTATACTTCGTTCGATGACAGATCCAAATCAATAACGTTCACTTTGAGTAGACGAATGCATTATTTTTAATGTATAAACAGTAGTAAGATTTTTTTCATTTTCAACGCTGATAAAAAAAAACTGATATTTTTATAAATGATGATTTATAATGAATTAAAGTAGAGCATTTTTCACATCCAAGAAACTTCAAATTTTCTGTATTCATCAGTTCAAAGAATTATAGCATTATAACAAGTACTTTGTCCATGTCTTACCTTAATAGTAGTGGTGTATCTACGTAGTATCTAACGCGAAAGTAAAGGACAAATGCTGGCCGCCCACTGCTATCCAAGCCCTGTTGAATTCAAATGCCATGCTTAATTACATTTGAATATGCGCGTATCAATTTATTTTCTAAACTCCTGAATAAAAGAACAAAGTGACCTAGCGATAAGACAATCTATTACCAATAATGCATATTACCTTACAATATATATTTTAAATTTATATGACCGAAATTATGATTCTCAAACTTACATTTGTGACCTTCGTGCATTATTATCTTTCAAGAACAAGCATTAAATAATTACTAAATTAAACCAAGTCCATTCCTGGGCCATAAACGTCCAAGTGAAAATTATATACATAAATAACAAATCGGATGACTAAGAAGTTTGAACAGCGGAATGCTATAAGAAATTTACTTGGCATTGTTAAACGCGTTTTCTGGCTTTGTACAAACTGCACAATTGAAAAAGTTATACATCAGAAGAACGAGAATCCTCATCAAGGCGCACAGTTCTCAAACCTAAATTACATCCACCAATTCATAACGCGCCAAATGTTTTCAGCCCGAACAAGACAAAAAAAAGATCTAAACCATAAATTCTCGCTCGGCGCGCATAATTCTCGAGCCGCTAGATATACAAAACTCATTCTATATAGTAGTAGTTCCAATACAGCTCCGACGGAAAGTGATTTGCATCGCATTCTTTCGAAATGACCTCATCATATTTCAGAGATTGCCCTTTTTCATTCAACGTCGTTACGCTATTCGTGAGCGTAAATAAGAAAGAGAGAGAGAGAGAGAGAGAGAGAGAGAAGCGAGAGCGACGCATGCCTCTTCCTTTAATGAACCTTTTGCTATGGTTCCCGAATTTTTCTTACGCCAACGGTTTTTGTCGTAGTACCTTTTTTGGGACTCTCCGGGGCCCCCGTATATACGTGATTCGTTCCGAAGCGTGACGAATTCTCGGCTGAAGAGAGAGAGAGGAGAGAGAAAGAGGAAAAAAAAACAGAAATATCATGCTACTGTTCTACGCGCGTATATATATCCCCTAAGCTTCGTATATATACACGCATAACATCTTCTAAATTCCAACTTTTTATACCCACAACACTTTCATTGTTTTCTCTTTTTTTTCCTCTCTCCCTATGCCTTTCATTCGCGTGATTTAAGATGTATAGCGTTATTCCTCGAGAATGTGCTCGAGCAGAGAAAGAGAGAGAGAGAGAGAGAGGGAGAGAGTCTCGAAGGATAAAATCAATCTAAAGTGAGAGACCAAGGGATACTCGGACGACTCCGATGCATAAAAAGGTAAGGCGTTACGACTTCAATCTGAACTTCTCAAATTTTTTGGAATGAAATAGTATTAGACTCGCATATTTGAATTGTGATTCAGTGTGAATGCAATTTATATAGGGCGACTATTACTTCAACATATATTGAACAATAAATAGCGCTAACCTAAATTTCTGTGTAACATCCATCGTATAATGCAAGAAACTAAATTAGTAAACGATTCTTTCGCATTTGAACGATGAAAATTTTCAACAACAGATAAACTGCACAGTATTACGTTAAGTATAAGGGATATTGTTTACGGACTCCAGTCCCAAGTGATCGTTCGTTCCTATAAGGCAGATCTATCCTTCTATTCTCCCAAAACCCATCATATACACACACACACACACATATATGTATACGCAGAAGCAAAAGAGGTTCTCAATCGCTCGTTAGTTTTTTTTACAGATAGATTAGAAAGTTTGCTCGCTCGCAGCGGTCGCCTAGAGAGACAGAGAGCGAGAGAGAGAGAGAGGGAGAGCCAGACGAAATTGCGGCTGCTCCGATGATTTGCAGTGGCAAATTAGGAGATTATTCGCGGGGCACCTACATATACATATATATGTATCCTTAGCCTTCTGCGAAACATAAATATTAATGAATCCGAGAGAGCCCCTAAACCCTCCTGCGTGCGTCTATGTGTGTATGTCCGTCGACTCTCACACACAGATACACACGTCTCACGCGCATATAATCGTTTCCTTTTTGCTCGCGATGCTGTGTGCAAAAGAGAGTCAGGAGGAAAGATATCTCCTCTCTCTCTCTCTTTCTCTCTCTCTCTCTCTCTCTCTCTCCAATCAAAAAACGCCAGAACGCCCGAGACACGCGCGTATACATATACTGTATATATATACAGGGGAACAGAGAGAGAGAGAGAGAGAGAAAACCAGGAGCGCGCGACCGCTCCGACAGTGCGTTCATCATCGGAATCGTCCGAAACACGAGGCAGACCTCGCGGAGCTGCTCTCTCGTGTCGCTCTGGCTCTCTCTCTCTCTCTCTCTATATATATATCTTAGTACACAAGCGAGAGCGAGCTCTCCGGGCGCGAGGTGCGCGTTAGAAAAGGCATTTTCGAATTCCTCGCGGGCGCGAGCGAGGAGAGGCGAGAGATCGTTTTGCCTTATACTTCGCCATGCGCGCGCGTGCCACGGAAACGTAGCCGTACGCAACAACAAAAAAAAAAGAGAACTCTTGTTTATCGCGTGGCGCTGTTTTGTGCCGTTATACGCGAGCTTTTTGTTCAACGATTTAAATTAGGCCTGCTCGCTTCTTGTTTTTTTTTGTTTTTGTTGCAAAGGACTTACGGATTCGACGTTCGAAAGGAATTCGGCGATTAGGACCAAGCATTAACAGAATTTTCCTATACGCCGTTATCGTATCGTTCAACTAAATTTGTATAATTTGTAAAAATCGCTGATTGTCAACGAAGTTACTTTGTTACGGTGTTCGGTTATAGATCGTCCCATACGTTTATTATTGTAAAATATACAATCATCCATGCCTATACAAAAGGCATCCTTTTCGAGGTCTTTGGTGTTCAGCGATTAAAAACGCATTGCGTGTATATAGCAAAAAGGTTTGATAAGGAAGGGTTTCTCTCGTCCCTCGCGCACGATTATACACTTTTTTTGTTCGGAATAACACCGATAACGCCACGAACGATTCTTCGTTGTAAACGAAATTTCATTCCCTGAACCTGATATTATTTGCCTTGATGTGGGGGCATATACCCCTTTTTGCAACTCGTTGCATCAACTCTCGCGTATATACATATATATACGTATATAGGGATTCCACTTACGTAGGTGTGCGAGCTTCTCCAGTTCTTCGGTGCGTATTTGCTTAGTTTACTCTCCGGGTCCACAAACAGGTACTCTCCGTCTGAAAGCACACAAACAAACGTAGCTTTTATTATATTGTAAATTATGAGCGTATGGGTGCATTCGAGGTGCATTCAAATGAATGACACATTATTTTATCACATTGAATTTTATATATGCATCGATTGATCGTATCATTTTTTTTCTTTTCTCAGCACTGTTACATATATAAGCTCATTCCAAAATCTACGTTGCTGTAACTCGACGAGAAACCTTAACGAATATTGTAAATCCTATATGCCTAACGATATTTTTCTCTGTTGGTGCTGTAATAAAGAAAAATCCAAGTGTCTTGAACGAAAGTACTCCGAAACAGTACTATTTCTCAGTTCGAGAAACACGGAAAACATCAACACTCGTATACATAGACCATAGACATAAACACATACACGCACACACACACACACACACACACGTATACGCACTGTACATGCATCCTCGCTATATATAGGCAAAAAGGAAGAAAGAGTGTGCAGATGCGCGCTGCTGCAGAGAGGCACTGCACGGGCTGCAGAATCGGAGGGGAGAAGAGGGGCGGGAGGG
>UELU01129177.1:0-11531 GCA_900490025.1 Megastigmus dorsalis
TAACTGAGAGTTCGTCAGCTAAGCGCTGGATGAACTCAGAATCACCAGTCGTCAACCACAGATCGGCATTCAGATCACCCATAATTAGTTTATGGCTGTAATTACCACTAAAGTCTCGAAGCGAACTGAGAAAGTCAGGATCACTATTAAAAGCTACGTTGGGCGGGCGATAAATAATACCCACAAGGATTGGTGGGGTACTACCCTCTTGAACCTCACAAAAAATAAATTCGGGAATACCTGGCCTACCATGTCTAGTGTTGTTGGATGTAGCAAGTACTTTAGCCTTATAATCATTACGAATATAAAGGGCAACACCACCACCATTAACATTTCGATCCTGACGTACTACACTAAACCCATCGATCGGAATGAGTCGATCATCGACAACTGGGCCAAGCCACGACTCGGCGATTCCGGACAGGTGATAGGACGGATTATCACGAAAAAATTGACGGACTTGCTCAATGTGAGCTCTAATGGAATTCACGTTGAGAAAGCCAGCTCTCAGTCCCCTCTCTTTCACCTCACCAGCAACTCCCCGTTGAAGACATGCGGCATTAACAGTCGCGCCACTAGTATTGGGATGGCCGCTCCGCTCTTCAACATGATTTTGAGGAATGGAGCGTCCTCTACAGTAGGCATCGGCAATAATCCGCAGGTCCGCAGCGGAGGCAAAATATGCACGCGCTCACCACCCTTCCTCCTGACCAAGAATCTGCCACCACTATGCCAGACGAATCTGAAGCCAAGACTTGACGATAATTGCTTTAAGCTTAAAAATTCTCTGTACACTTCCGGCTGTAATAATTCGTTAATATAGATCTTGCGATCTGGCAAGCGGCTCACAGACTCAGAGCCAAGAGGAAATGATTTGATATACTTGGTGGTGAGGTAGTTTTTTTTAGAGAAAAAGCGCTTAGCACGAAGAATGTCGAAAACGCGCTTTTTGCTGTTGAGGCGAACCGCACAAGACGGTGGTCGCCTCGATCTCGGAACCGCGCCATTTCCAGGCTCCTCTCCCCACCCTCCGCTCACTCCCCGAGGCTGAAGCACGCGGGCATCAACGACTTCCTCCCTCTCAAGTGTAGAGAGGACAGTGCCGAGTACTGCAATCGCAACATTTTCGAAATTAACATCTATACAATTTTCATCAACAATACCATTTAATAGTAGTTCACAGCACTCCTCACCATCGGTAGAACCCGCAAAAGGGAGTTAACTTGATCCTTTAATACGGAGTTTTCTTGCAGTAACATGAGCCGACCATTATGTAGGCCCTCCAGCTGGGTTGCCTGCAAGTCCAATTTTCGCTCAAGAGACGAGACTTGTGCGCAAAGATCGACCACCAGCTGATTCACTGCTGGTGTGTCTGCTGGAAGATTTAGAGTAACGCTATCAAGTCTCTTCTGAATCCGAGACTGGAAATTGGCCAATGTTCTGCCAATTAGTTCAAATTGCTCGCCAATTAGATCGACCATGGTCGGCGATATACACGTGGGTACGGCGGAGATCTCGGAGACGCTGCTCTTCAAGTCGATCCTGGCCGGCGTAGAGGTGTGAATACTGGCCGAAGATGTAAGGGGCGTCTGCACCTCGGCAACCCGCTGCGCACCGTACAGTGTGCTCTCATGAGAGTGAGAGAGAGAGAGAGAGAGAGAGAGAGAGAAGTCGAGCTCCGACATTCGCAGCGCAAACGCAGTAAGGGCGGTATTCTTTTCTCGCGGATGCATATCCCGTCGTGTGGGTTTAATGTGTCATGTGACTTTTTGCAGGTCTCTGGTTCCAATCTCAATAATGTCAATTTTTTTTCACCAAGATGTTAAAGATCTTGCTAAAACTAGCCTATTAAAATCGATAAAAAACAATAGAGCAGGGCGAGTGGGCACTCTTACCCCCCACCGGATGGAGCTCCTCCAAGTCTGTCGGGCAGTCCAGGTCGAGGATATCCTCGTCAGCGGCGCTGCTGACAAGTGGAGCAGTCCTCTCCGGACTGGTGGTGGGGAGCTTTGGGGAAGCCACTGAGGGCTCCACCGCAACCACCACGCTGCGCACCTGCACGTCGGGGTACTCGCCGTCACTGGAGCTGGGGCTGGACAGCTGTAACTCCGGGAAAGTTAAGTCTGGCCACAATGGCCGACTACCCTCTCCCGAGGAGACAGTCTCCAAGGAGTCAGGGGCGGCGGGGGTGACGAGCCTTCGAGAAGGCCGTGGCCGCCCCTGCCTTCGTCAGTTACGTTTTAACCGCGGAGTTTCGTTGCGCCTCTGTTGTCGCTTGCGCGGCCGGAGGGCAGTTGGGAACTGCAGCGGTAGCTCACCCGCTTTCAACAAAACAGGACTCGCTCCTCCACGATGCGAGAGTCGATGTTCGCGGTCTCGCAGCCGGAGACCGAATGAATCCAAGGCAGCTTGTCCCTCCTTATATAGAACAGCTGCCCGCCTCCCACTCTGGAGATTCGAGTCGCCGCCGATTACGTCGAGCATAAAAGTGGGGAGCCCTCCACCAGCGGATCGTAGATCCCCGGAGCGGCCTGCTTGACCTACCTCTTAAGTCTCCCACAGGGGCACTTGAGAGGCTGCGTTCGAAACGGGGGAGGAGGAGAGCGTGGCAGTGTCCGAGACGCGCGTTCGTCTCAGGTGTAGTCGCCACTAGGCCGTATCTCGGCGACTCGTTGCCCCTAGGGTCTTCCGGCGAGTTAATTCTCGGCCAGGTCCCATAGAGGGAGGTGAGTGCGAGACACGACTACCTTATACGCCGAGTGGCGGCGCGAGTGGAGCGTGGATCGAACCCCCGTACCCAAAGACGCGCGTTCGTCGAGGGTAACGGTCGAGTTTTATCCGGAGCGCCCTCTTAGTAAGGCAGCACGAGGAGCAAATGCTCGCCGAGATTGCCCGTTCGGTAAGGTGCCCGGTCTCGGGCCGAAACGGAGGTCGTGTGAAACACGCCTTTATGACCGTATCCAAGACGCGTGTCCGTCAAGGAACGGTCGAGGCTGACCCGGGGCGCTCTCTTAGTAATGCAAAACCGGGGAGCAAGTGCTCTCCCAGGTGCCTGTTCGGCACGGCGCCCGGTCGTCGACCACCACGGGCTCGCGGCTTGAGCTCCTTCGCTCCAGCGATCCTCTAGCTGAGATACTCTCTCAGCTAGGAGGTCCGGCCGGGTCGGAACTCAAAAGCCGACTGACTCGATGAGCTGCTCGCGCCTGCTTATATTGTCCGCGCGGAGTGGGTGACCGCGAGTTGCGGCGCGAGAAGTGGCGGCGCTGGTGCGGGCGGCGCGAAGTGGGGCGTCCCCACTCTGCCACTGCTGCTGCTACTGCTACTGCTACTGCTACGAAGAGGGAGGAGGCGGAATGAAGAACAACTATAATGTATGCCGATATTCCTGTATATTCTTTATCTTTCGTCCCTGCGCTGGCTGCCACAGGTGTAAATGTGTGTCGGTGGTGGTTGGTAGGACCGTCCGTTCGCGTCGGCGGATGGCCGGCGAAGGAATGCTGAGTAATTAGACTTTTCGCCTGTCTTTATACACTCGAGCCGAGCTGGCGGGCACCAATGAGCGAACTCGCGAGCCGCCGAGTGCGGTGGTGAGCGCTCATTGGTTCGGCCTAGTCTCGAGCTCTAAACGCGAGCTACCGAGCGCAAGAGACTTTATATATCTATATATATATATATTCTATTTATGGATTTAGATGCATGTAACAACTTATTTAAATTTGTTATTTAATATTTATAATTTCTTACATGTATAAAAATGAACAATTGTTACAGAAGCAACATCAAGAAGCGAATCAAGTGGCCGAGGAAATTGGAGAGAAGATCGTGGGAAGTGGCGAGGTGGAAAAACAAATAAGGGCTGGAGAGGATATAAGAATATCCAAAATGAAGATGAAGACGAGAAAGCAATATAAAAGATGAAGGCAAGAAAGAAACAAAAAGACAAATAAAATGAAAATAACATCGAAACAGTCTAAATGGAGTCAATTTTGTAGGAAAAGTAAAATATAACATTATTAAAACAAATAAAAATGTTTTTTTATTAGGCACGACCGCTACACTGTAGTGCCTTTTATTTTGGTCATCGCAAAAAGTGCCGAATTTCCAAAATCATATATTTTAGTACAAAACAAATTTCTATTACGATAAACATGGGTTTTGAGCAATTCTTTTTTTCTTTCATATATGGAAGTATGTGCGTATGTTATGAAGTTAATGGATTTTTCAGCCATTTTTTGACGGATCGAGCTGGAACTTTGGAAATTTCCTTATTATGTTATACAATAGTAAGGATCCTATTTTGGTTCTATCGAAAGACATCAAAATGGCACACCTTTTAAAAATTCGAAAAATGTTTTTTAGTTATAATTTGAAAAAAGAAATTAATTTTTCATGAAGTGTAAAGAGACAAAGTTTAAGAACTAAAAAATACATCATTATTCTGTTACAAATTTTTCTTTAACCCATTAACGCCCAAACGGACCAAATTTCGAGTAAGTTTTCATCGTGATTATTTCTTATGTTATCGGGTTTAAAAAAATTCTGTTTTCATATATTCCGACGTGAAATTTCACGCTTTTTCAGAATCCGTTCTCGGAATTACGATTTAACCTCAAGAAAAAAAATATGGCTGATTTAAACATAAAAAACGGTAAAATTTTCGAAAAAAATTTTTTCTGGATTTTTTTTTGCAATGATACCGCAAAGGTATTCCTTTATAATTATGATCAGAGTTAATCGTGACAGTTGAAGTTGGACAGGAAATTTTTATATTAATGTTAAACAACCCCATTTTTACAAAATGGCGGTTGAAACAAATTTTTTTTGTTTAAACTTCATCAATTTTTTTCTCGAAAACTATGGACTTTAGCAAAAAGTTTACAAGAACAAAAATGTCTTAGAATTAGTCAAGGAACCCTATCAAATTATTTCAGAATTTTCGGAGACAATTTTTTATTTGTTTAAAATGTTAAAAAAAATCTGAAAAAATTTGAGAATATTTCTTGGATAATTCTAAGACTTTTTTGTTCTTAAAAATTTTTTGCAAAGGTCTATAGTTTTCGACAAAAAATAATTTTATCCTTTTGTTACGTATATGAAAATACGGATGTTATATATTAACAGAAACGTCGCAATTAAAACTGCGCCTACACTTAAGCTCGACTCGCCCGGATGTCGAGACCGAAAACCGAAACCATAGTTACGTGCGGCGCATCCGTTCTTACACATACACACTCACACATATACCCAACGATCAACGCGCAATTTCCCAACATCATCAACCACGATCGACTAATTTCGAGGAGTAGGAGTAAGTAGAATAGAGGATATAAAAAAGGAGAGCACTGGGCGCGCGATAGCAGAGAGGTTCAGAAAGAGGTACAGCAGAGAGACATCCACACAGAAAGGTTCAGAGAGGGAGAGAGGTACAGAGAGACGCGATAGAGACACCGAGATTCGCACCTGCGACTCTGCATCTAACCACGGCACTCATTATTTTTATCGATCACAGCAGCATTTAACTTACTCGACCATCATACGCGACTGCGGATACCGAAAATCTCTCTCTCGGTTACGAACAAGTCCGATCAATAAACCTAGCAATTTATCATCAATCGTTGTCATTTATTTACTCGCCTTTCTTCACATATCTCGCTTGGCTCCGGCCGAGTATGAGCAGAACCGAGAACCCTTCACACTTAACATTATAAAGAGAATTTCTGGTGCTAAGTGTGGGGTTCTGTTGGTGAAGAAACGTGAAAGTTTGAACGAATTTCGAAAAAGCCTCCGAAGGGTCAAGTAAAAAAAACGGACTCCCGCGTCGGATAAAGTGCCAAACTGTCCTCACACAGGAAGGAAGAGCAGGAAAAAAGGATGAACGTGCTGCTACTTACTGTCGTCGTGGGATTAGTAAGGTAAGTAAAAGTGCATATATATATATATGTTACATATAAAAGTGCATATATATATATTATTTCCCCGGGAAAATGCGTGTGGTTGAGATCAACCAACATCAATCAGAATCGGAGTGAAAGACTCGTATCCACCACTTACCTTAAATAATTTCAGTACAAGAAAAGGGGAAGGGAACCTTATTTCTATTTAATTCGCGAACTAACAAGTCGGCAAAATTCAGCCCGTGGCAAAAGGGATTTATTCAAACGTGCGCGCGATTTTCCGGAAACCCAGGAAAATGAATAAGGAGAACGTGGACGCTAACGAAATTATGCCAACATCGCCACACACACCCGCTACTGCCTCAGCATCGGTAAATCAAAATCCCTTCGAAAATTTCAAGGAGAGCGCATCGAGGCGCCCGTTAATTAATACGCAGACACATCAATCATTATCTCAATGGGATTTGCCGAGTGGAGGCCTTCCACTACGAACTGAAGACAGATTCGACTAGCTCGAACAGCGCGACGCGCGTCGAGCATTCTTTTATGCAGACACGAGAGTCGACGCTCATATTCCCGAGATAGAGGAACGACCGAGAATGAATTCACGCGACGACACCTTATATGCACGATGTATATGAACAACGAAATTCCTCCATCTATCCGGCAGACAAGTTTCTCATGTCAATATCCACGAACCGAGCAGTATGGAGATTCGCACTGGACCTTTCCATTACATGAGGCGCTGAACACTATACCAACCTTTGACGGCAACCCGGACATGCTCGCACTCTTTTGCCAAGCTGTTCGAGACGCGGTTCGAGAATTTGGGTCTCAATCGGAAAGATGGGTTTTTAATTCACTCGCATTGAAATTTAAAGGTCGCGCTGCAGACGGATATACCACTCGCTTAACGCAATACGATAGATAACAAGCCCATACGCTCCGATATCACAAAATGTTTAAAAGTATTAAGACAACTACTTATTAAACACGAAATAAATTCAATAGGCATAATTAGAGATCTCGCGATCCTTTCAGTATCAGAATGGAGTTATTTTATCGAACAATGTAGCGTATATACAGTAATCAGAACATACAAATAGTGTTCTTCAAGAATAACCTGCCTATTCCTCGCGTCGAAGACAGATACAAACTTATTAAGGAATACCATGAATCCGCAATAGAAGGGCACAAGGGAATAACCAAGAGCTATGATAAGCTCGCGCATGAATACGATTGGCGAAACATGCAAGCCGATGTGAGACAATTTGTTCGGGGATGTCCCGATTGTCAATCTCAAAAGCTAGTGGGAGTTCAAACTAAACTGCCTATGCTGATAACAGATACACTATCTTACTCATTCAACAAAATATCTATCGACTTTGTAAGATCCAAGGAACCTACGGAATAAGGAAATCGATACATTTTAACAATGCACTGTAACTTCAGTAAATACTGCATTCTAGTGCCAGTCCAGCACGCTACCGCCCAAGAGGTAGTCCAAGCTATGACCAACAAATTCATTAGTTATTTTGGTCCTCCAGCTACCTTGATCTCGGATCAAGGGCAGCATTTTATACACAAAATGCTTGAGGAATTAGCAAGAGTGTTCAAAATAAATAAATTTTGTACAACTCCATAGAAAGCTCAATCCAATGGAGGCATCGAGAGAATGCATCACACAATAAATGAGTACTTAAAATTTTATCTGGATTCATGGACGCAGTGGGATACACTGTTGCCGTTGGCACAACACTCATACAATGAAACCGTCCACGAAGGATTAGTTTGGACGACGAGCTCGTACGACTTCGAGCTTTCCACCAAGAGAGCATTTACTCACGTACGACGAATATTTAGCAGATGCCTGCATCTCCATATCACAGCTACGCATCCTAGCAGCAATGAATTTAACGCAATCCAAATACAGGTCAAAATCTTATTATGACAAAAAACAGAATGTCCAGCATTTCAGAGAAGGGGAAATGGTCTATCTACTGAAGAATCCAAGGCACGGAAAAACGGACCGCGAATATGTAGGACCGTGCGAGATATTGGAAATCGATTATGACAAACATAATGTCAAAATCCAGAAAGGTAAGCACTTGCGAATAGTCCATATGGACCTTATTAAACACAGTTACGAGCTACCTCCCCCTCCCGTCATAAATATCAACCCACGTCAAGTAGGAAATCCGCCTGGCCCAATGGCTAACGCAACACTGATTACTACTCTATAGACTACATTATTAGAAATATGTTAATAATATATATATCCCTAAATAAACAATTAATAAAAATATATTTATTTATTTATTTATTTATTTATTTAACCAGAGAACATTACATAAAATTACAAAGTAATAATAGTATAAGTACATTACAAAAGTAACCCAGCAGAGGAATTTCTTCCTGTTCGCCAGTCCGGTTTACAAAATTATAACTAAAATAAAACTAAAAAACTAATAACCAACTTTGGTTTAAATTGCATTTCCGTACCACTTGTTTCTAATAACTAGAGTTATTAGATCAATAAAGATAGAAATTAATCCCTCATTCGTTCTTCTATCTCCAATATCTTGTAAGCATAGCTCTTGCTGTTGTAAATTTGTGTGTTGTAGCGTTCTTATCTCTTGCAAAAATAATTCTTTCCATTTTGTTAAGCCTTGCTGGACATATGAGTCCAACTGCACATGTTTCTCTGTAGTGTGGAAACATCCTTTCAGAATCACATTTGCAAGGTGCCGTGAAGACTATTTCATCTAGGACTATTAAGTCTTTGTGTTTTGGCTGTTGATGTAGTGGGTACATGGAATTTGTATATTGTTGTATCCCTCTTATTCCTCTATCGAAGTACAAAATTGCTTTGTTAGATCCTAAGTAGTTGATGTCTCCATATGTCATTCTAATATTAATTGAATTTATGTTTTGAAATCCCGGAGCATTTGATGGTTTTCTGGTTTGTGTTTTCAAATTATTTATTTCAGCCATATTATTTATCTTGTCGATTAATTCTTCTATTGGTCTGAACTGTAAAATATTTTGATTTTGATTTGTAATTATTGTTTCTTTAATGAAATGTATGTTTAATGAAATTTATTTTGGATTTTGGTTGTGTTATTTTTGTGTCTTGTTTTTGACTATTTATGATTTTGATGATTTCTTCTGCTGTGTTTATTGTGTGTTTAATGACTTCCATATTAGTACTTTGTATCTTCTTCCAGATATAATTAGACATTCGGCGATAGTTTGCAATTTCCGTGTGAACAAATGTAAGTTCTTACGTCTAATGTTATTTTTTCATCTATTAGCTCATCCCCATGGACTTCCAATGTGGGATGAGTTAGTTTAATCTTTTGAATATTTTGCTTAAGTGAGTGTTGTACAAGATTTTTTATTTTGCTGCAATCAATTTTATCCATTTTATACATTTTATCCATTTTATCCATTTTATCCATTATATGTTTTTTCTAATCCAATTTTTAATTTTTGTTTTTATACTATTTTTGTTTTTTAATGTCTTCAGTTCGTTTGGTAGTTTGTTAAAATTTGTTAATGCTTTGATGTAACTATTTTTTATGCTTATATTTCTGAACCTTCTAGGGATTTGTATGCTTTTGTTTCTAGTTATTTTATCTGATCCTATATATATTTCTTGTAGATCTTTGTAGTGATAGACTAGTGATTCTAAAGTAAAAGTTTTTTCTATGTTTAATGGGTTATTGTGGTAGTCTAATTTGAAGGTTCTGAATACATCTGGTTCTTCTAGCATATGCACCTCCCCAGGCTAAAATCCCATATGATGTTTTGCTGTGAAAAAGTGTATAGTAGAGCATTCTTAAATTTTCTATGGACATGATTCTTTTTAGTTTGTAAAAAATAAATATTAAGTATTTGGTGTAGTTATAGATGTTGCTAGTATGTATATCCCATTTCATATTGCTGTCGAAAATAACCCCTAGATATTTTCTGTGATCAACTCTGTTAATTGTTTTTCCTTGAATATTAATATTCAGATTTATTGGTGTACTGTTGCAATTATTTCCAAATCCCACATAAACTGTTTTATCAGTCTTTAATGACAGTGTATTCAATGCCAACCAATTAGCTAATTTTTGTAAAATTTCGTTCATTTTGGTTTCAACGTCTTTCCAGTTTTTTCCTGTAACTATTACTGCTGTGTCGTCGGCATATGATAAGATTGTGTTTGCCGGTGCAGTCGTTAACATATCATTTATGTAAATTATAAATAATAGTGGTCCAAGAATGGTTCCTTGCGGAACTCCGATGTTTACCTCTACATAATTGCTGCTTTGATCTTTGATTTTAACTTTCTGTCTCCTATTGTTCAAATAGCTTTTTATTAAGTTATATGTCTTTCCTCTTATTCCATAGTTGTAAAGTTTGTGTAATAGGATTTTGTGATCCATTGTATCAAAAGCTTTGGCGAGATCTAGGAAGGTAATTGCAATTGGGTTACTTGAATCTAGTTGTTTGTATGTTAAATTTGTTATATCATTTAGTGCGTCTTTAGTGCCTATGGTTTTCCTAAATCCGAACTGTTTGTTAGAAAATAGGTTACATTTGTTAAAAAAATTTGCTATTCTTTTGTGTAGTAGTTTTTCAAATATCTTAGCAATATTGGAGATTAATGATATTGGTCTATAATTCGTCGTCAAGTGTTTGTCTTTAGATTTGTGTATAGGTATTATTTTTTCCGCTTTTAATTCGTCCGGAAATATTCCTTGTTCAATGCATAAGTTAAAAATGTTTGCTAGTGGTTGGCTTATATTTTTTGCTAAAATTTTTAATGTTTGAGAATTTATGCCGTCAACTCCTCCATTTTTATTTTTCATTTTGCACAATATTTTCTGTATTTCTTGATGATTTGTAAAATGTAAAAACATACTCTTTTCATTCATTGGAAGTAGTTTGATGTTCATATAGGGTGGAGTATTTATCTTGTTGCTTAATTGATTACTAACATTAGTAAAGTATTTATTCATATTTTCAGCAATTTCTACTGGATTGTTAATTTTTTTGGTGTTATATGCAATGTAATCTATGTTATTGTTCTTTTTTGTACTTTTGCTCAATTTGTTGTTTATTATTTTCCATAGATTTTTTATATTATTGTTGTTTGATTGTATTTGTTTTTTGTCATAATCTTCTTTAGCTTTATTTATTAACTTATTTAATATTTTTAAATAATTTGTATAACTTTCTTTCTTATTTTTGTTATTTGGATCCTTTTTCCAGTTGTTATATAGTTTTTCTTTGTTTCGGCATGAAATTACTATTGCTTTTGCTATCCAATTTTTTCTTGGTTTCATATTGTTATTTTTATTTTCGTATTCTGCACTATTTATACAAAATTTGATTTCTTTTATTAAATTGTTTAAGGCAAAATTAGGATCTGTACTTAATGTTTCATCTAACCAATTGATTTTTGCAGCTTCTCTATTTAGTTTGTTATAGTTTATTTTTTTGGAAGTGACTTTGTTGTTATTCTTTTTTATACCCTTTAAAGACATCATTATTGGATAATGATCATTGAAAGGTATTTTCAGAACATAGTTTTTGTAATTTAGTTTGTCAATTTTGATAAAAAAATTATCAATACATGTTCCATTG
>UELU01129180.1:0-15313 GCA_900490025.1 Megastigmus dorsalis
GGTTGTGGAGTTAGGGAGTGAGGGTAAGTGATGGAAGAGCGAGCGAGAGAGAGAGAGTAAGCGCGTTGCAGGTTGATGGCGTGCGGAGGTGGAAGGAGCGAGGGTAAGCGGTGGAAGAGAGAGAGAGAGGCAGGTATGAGTTGAGCGTGGTATATGGAGTGGAGGACTGGGGCCCCGTCCGTGCGTAGTGTGGTTGGTGACCCATCGATGCTGCGGGTTAATAGGTAAAGCACTTGTACCGTGCGCGCGAGAGTGAGAGAGATAGAGAGAGAGATTGTCTTAAGTAAGAATGTTTATATATTTAGAGGTGCAAAATAAAAAGAGTGAATTTTACAGATATATAATTAGTTTTTTATTTTCATGTTATATTTTATACATTACATACAATACAATTCGATTAAATTTTTGGCAATCATAGGTAGAGAAAAAGCTAGTATTTCGGATAAAACAATTTTTAAGAAATAATTTTTGTAGTTGCAATCGTCATCTGGAATTTTTTCTTTAATTAAATCTTCCAAGTTGGAGTGATGCTACAAATAGTAAGGTTTAAATTTTTTAAACTCGCTGACAATCTGCATAGCCTCTTGTGGTTCTTCTTCCGAGCAGAATATCTACCAGGCTGCTTAAATTACGAAGTCCTTCAAATGTAGTTTGATGCATGATGAGATTTTGAAGATAAGTCTTCGTTTTTATTTTTTTGCAAAGTGGTTCATTTGATTCTTCTGTTTGTTCGAACGAGTCTTCGACGTCTGATCTACCGCTAAGGGAGATCGCTCTAGTTCCGTATGATTTAGTGAAGTTTAAATCGTAATTAGGTAGAGCTATTTTCTCCATTTCTCCATAATTTCGATAGAAAGCGGACGGATCTTGATAGTACTCGGTCATTCCATTAAAGTGGGCCTTGAGTATTTCCCAACTGTCTGAATCCAGAGTGACGCGTCTGTAGAACGATGTTGAGTTGTGAAATTTAACAACCTCGCGATAGTACCTACTGATGTATTCGAGCCCGATGGAAATTCTCTTTGAATTTGATTTGTTGAGAGAGTACGTGGTACAGAATAAGAGATTGGTTGATTCTGGTCTTACTTGGTCTTTCTGATTATTAGCCATGATTGAAACTTTACTATAAGGAATACTGTATTTTCAAACGATATTACGGTTGCTACGATATGTAGCGCTCGCACAACTGGTTATGACTGAGACGAAACAGAAGAGTTCTTATAGTATACTAGCGTTGGAAGAAGGGAGGGGGAAACCAAAGAATATTTTGCAAAAAATATATCGATTCGAGATATAGCATCGAAACGAGAAAAAAAATCGCATAGTCCAACGAATGCGCTAGTAGTTTGCATAAAAAATATCGATTCGAGATGAGGACTGAAGAGTTGAGTACTGAAAAGTCGAATCGAATACTCGAATTTGCAAAACCAATAAATATGAGTCAAAGTATATAGTTTTTTTATAATAATAATAATGAAGGATATGTTTATCGTTACTACAAATTTGCATAATTAATATACAGATTTTGGAGGTGAATTAAAATAAATACAAGTTGAAATATAAAGAGCGTTCCAAGCGAACGCTCTTTACCGAACCCGCTGGCTCATTTACATTTTTTATTCTTAATTTTACGAAATATTTTCTTACAAAAATTTATAGCCAACGCATCGTTTTTTTTCGTATCGTCTGTGAAAAGACGTTTAAATTGAGGCAACGTCTTACCCCGACACATATGATGTAGAAACATGATGGTATATTGTCCGCAACACATTGAATCGATACTCTGTAGTTGTCAGGAATTCCAGGAGAAACTTTAGCAATTTTTCCGGAGGCGATCGAGATGATGTTTCGATACTGGTTGTACTCCATAGCTATCAAAATAGGTTCCATGTCTATGACGGTCAATGTAGATGGCCACCCAATGCGTTCCTGGTTTCGTATGATCGTCCGTGTTACATACTACACCGGCTGGTGTCTGCAATAGATTCGGGATACGATCAGCCGCGTAAACTCCGCTCGTGTTTACCCGCAGCCTCTCCAGTGCTCTCATTATTTCGCGCGTGACCATAATGGTGATCCGCAGGCTCGTTATCTGTTATGGTGGTATTTGACTTGTCCTTGGCGCCGATGTCGTCGTCGTCATCGTCGTCTTCGTCGTCGTCATCGTCGTCGTCGTCGTCGTCGTCGACTTTAAGCACGTAGTCGTCGTCGTCCACGTCGTCGTCGTCGTCGGTGATGACATCTACTTCGTCTTTACCTTCAAGAGGATCTTCAAATCTTATGTGTCCTTTTTCTCTCGTGTATAAGTTTTACAAGCGCGTTGTAATATATACAGCGGTTATCCTCCGATAGACAACGTTGATCTTCTTGGGATATACAACGTTGATCTTCTTGGGATAGAAGTGAATAAAACCACGTTTGTAGTAGATGTGCGCGACAAAGAGCGCAGTGGTCCTTTTTATTGTTTTTTTCTTCACAGGCGTGGTAAAAACATATAGAGTCGATATTAAATTTTAATTCCAACTCGAGGAAGCTGAGAGAAGTATGTGTGTACTCGTCGACGTTTATAATGTTGCGCCCCATTGTAGATGAGATGTATTTTGCTTGTTCCAGTCCTCGTACGAAAATTCGGTTGGCTTTTCTCGCAATATTGTAGAAATAAATGCGCAATTTTCTTAAACTGATGTCACCGTCGTACCAGTGAATCCCAATCGTACGCCTTGAGATGTAGTCGTTGACAACTTTTATTTTTTCTGGTAATGTAGAGAAATCGCACGGTGGGGTGATTGTCCAATCAGCTACACTACGGCCTTGAAGAGATATAACTGCCACTTCTTTAGGTAGAAATTGTTAAACGCGTCTCTGAGGCTCTGAATCTCTATTACGTAATCCATGATGATGGCGCTACGTCGCTACTAATGCTACTACCGCTTATGCTGGTCGAAAGCTCGAGTGATACTGATGCTCCATCGACTGCGGTTCGTCGACTTATATACTGTTACCCCCACCCAATGCCTATGCTTTAAAATCCGTTACGATCTGTCTAGTCGAATCGATTTCCAGCACGTTATCGTATTCTGCATAGACTATGCAATTTATCGTCCATTCGAGAGAATTTTCAAAACCTACCTCGATTCGCACACTTCCCGACCGTACGAGATTCCAATGCGTAGCACAGTGTGCAGATAGATCGGGTGTTAGATCAAACGCGGTAAGAAAATACCCTCTCGAATAGTTGTACCGGTTGAGACCAATACCCTCGTTAAGAAAATGTATACCTGTACCTGAGAATAGAGTATGAAACGCGTCTATATAGTGCTCGCAATTACCTGTAAAACGCGGTTGCAACGGTCTATTGGGTATCTGCATACCATCGACGTAAAGCGACACGTGATTAATTGAGAAATGTTGAAAGTTAAATGGATTAAGACCTCTTTTGCCGTTAAAGACTTTATTGTTAACGAAACCTATAATTATTCTTTTCGGAAGTTGTCCGAGAATAGCATTATGGATGGTGTTACCGAGAATTCCTGCATGCAGAGTGAAAGATTTCACCTCTACACGAGTGATTGGATATTTCGCCGTAGTTTTTGCTAGTGCATTGGCGTGGGCTAGTAAGACTCATGGATTAATTTTAACTCGGCGTACGATGAGCGACGCTTCCTTTATATGTACTTTAAATCTACCATTATCCGATGCATCCATTAAGCAAAATGCGCCTTTGCTTCTGACCAGTCGAACTCTCATTTCTACGCCGCTGATTAGCATTTTATCTTGATTAAACACATCGCAGTGCAGATGCCCAATCATGTCGAATGTTTTTCCACCGTCCGAAAAGTGACGGCGCTGTACCGCGCCTAGATTGACTGGTTGTGGTGCTGTAGTATTTGCAGCCGTATCGAAGGCATCATCTGTATCGCTGTACCATAAGCTAGCGGTCAAATGCGAGTCTTTAGTCGCGGGTGAGTATTTGAGAAGCGACTCGATATATGCTCTATAGGGGTACGCGTTATTCGGTGGAGAGACGAGTTTTTGATTGAAAAATACGTCAATCTGATTGAGCATTGAGTGAAGAAAATTGTTGATCGGTGCAACTTTAGTATTTTCAACGTCTATATCAACGGGAGTGATTTTCGCCTGGATGTACAACATAGTATGCGTGAGATCTATGTAATGTTCACTCATACTCAGTACTACAAACTCCAAGGGCGCGTCGCCCTCCTCGCTTAGAGACGATACAGGCTTGTAATTTAAATAAGCGCTACTTTCTATCGATGTGTGCGTTGCCGGGAGCGTGAATATATCCAGCTCGGTGGACATGCATTCCGACGAGTGATTGTGTAGAAATGACATGTTTGAAAAAATTATTTAGGCCCAAAAATATCGTTTATATTTCTATAAACTGTAGTTTTCTTCTTTCTGCTATTGGTACTGGTAAGTGCTTTTCTCCTAGTTGTTGTTACTCGTTTCTTTTTACTGTGTTTACGTTTTTTCTGCGACGCGAGTCGTGCGATGTTACTCGACTTTCTTTTTAATTTCCTTCCAGACTCTTTGGCGCGAAATTTTACAGATTCAGAGAAACTTGCGCCGTTATTGGCCACGTCATCCAAAACATTTAGACCTGCGCGAACGGCTTCCTTACCCACTGCTTTTGCGCCGGAAGCAACGTGTGGTAAAATTTTACAAAACAACCCACCGAGCCAGGCACCAACTCCGCGACCTCGTTGGTAAGTCGAGCCTGCAAAGACGTTTCTCACACTCCCATCGACTTGATCGTTGTAATAGCACACGTAATTACTCATATCTACTCAACGATTACGTCTAAAATGAAGTGTAACCGTCAACGTCCCGTACTCGAATGGTATGCGCTGTCCGTGCTGGTCTCTTATATCTATAACGGTACAGCGAAAGCTGTGATGCAATAGAGGGATATAGTGTATAGGCGCGAAATGCCTCACAACGTTGGCGCCAAATTTTTATTTCGACCCATCTAAGGATACGATGCGTAGTAGCGAAGCCTGAGTATCGCCTACTGTATACGGCTCGCACACATCGGTTTAAAGGTACAGCTGATCGAGTATAGCGCGCGACAGCGAAGCCGGTCTATTACCTATTATGGGTACGATAGCTCCGTTTGCAGTGGCGAAGGTACCCGTCCGCCGGTGCACGCTACTCTCGAACCCGAATATACGTCTAATTTTTTCGTTATACCGTGTATAATGCGGTTGCTCGCACTCGCACGTTCGCCGTAGTGTGTAATATCCTTTTTGAAATCGTGTCGGATCGAGTAATTGATGACTGTGTATACCTTGCGGCTTGTTTATTTCCGCAGCCAGCTATTCTACGCTGTCATAAACACCATGTGGAAAATTGTGCGTTTCGTTGCTGGTGACTGCATTGCTACCATCCTTACTGCCTACTATGAACGTGTAATACGCCTCCGAGTCATTTATTTGCATGATTGTACAAGGCACGTGAATTTCCGCGAGTCCGAAGCACCAATCGCCGCTTAATCGTACCTCGCGAGAGAGATCAGTTGTAAAACAGCTGGTTGTGTTATCGCTGTAGTAGGTCATGCTACTGTTGCTAGGCAGCACGAGGTAAAAATCATCGGTATAATCCATGATTTAAATAGTCTGCAGATCGGATGCTTTTATCCAGGAATTGAACTTTTCCGGATAGCCCAACCACTTTACAAGCACGCGTTTGTTCGCGCCGCGTCCCTTTGTCTGAAGAATGCAGTCAACTTTGAATCTTTCTTCGGCTGTCATGCGTTTTTCACCCACTAGAGTCAATTCTTGCGTATAGAAAAAGCCGTCGATCTGCCAAGATGTATGTGAACAAGTTTTGCCGTCTCGAAACGCGTTTAATCGTAAATACTTCTTCGCTGAAATTTTTTTCGTAACCTTTTCCAAAGGTGTTTTTAGTACGACTTTTAGTGCGAGAGAGCTCGTTTTTCCAAATTCGCACGCGCGGTGATTGCATTGTACGGATTAACGTCCACAGGTTTGATTCTAATACCACTGTGAAAAGCGTGATTGTAGGCGTGTATAATTTTATCAACAACGTCTATGTAACGTTTAGTGTTCATGTGGATAAAATATCGCCACATATGTTCGCGTATCGTTCTATTTAGACTTTCTACTACAGCTGCTTTGATATCTGGATTTCGCGCAACTCGGAATCGAATATCGTGCTTCTTTAGCACAGCTTGAAATGCCGAGCCCGTAAACTCTTTGCCTTTGTCCGATTGTAAACAGACAGATACTCGGCCATTCGACCGCTTGAGCACCTTCTCGAACGGCCCTGCTACGTTATGAGCGGTCTTGACTCGACGCGGCTCGACCCAAGCAAATTTGCTAAGCAAATTTGCTAAGCTAGGTAGCAATAGCCCTCATTGTAATCTTTTATGCTCGTCAGCTACATTAGATCACACTCCCAGACATCGTCAATGTTTGTCACGTTGTAGTGCAGTCTTTGAAATTTCCGCTGTACAGACCTATGAAGCGTGTAAGCATCTTGGTTACGGAGCCACTCGTAAATCCTCTTTTTCTCATCCTCTCCGGACAAACTTTTACCATTTTTATTCACGCGTATGAGATTTCGTGCGCCCGCGTACCCGTTTTCGTGCGAGAGATCGTAGTATTATTTGTCGTAACTCATAATGTCTTTTAAATTAAATTTTCATTCGAAGCCACCTCGATGTCGTAGAGCTCCGCGTTATCTTTGGTGTACTAGCCGCGACCGGCTCTCCATACAACTCTGCGTTCTTCAAACGTCGTTTAGCTGTATTTAAGGGATTTGTCAGTATTTGCGCAATCTTTAAAACATTGACATTACCAATCAAATTACTAGGTGTAGCCGATGTTTTGATGAATTTCGCAAATTCTACTCGTCCTACGGGTGGCTCATCATTGTCATCGTTTTTCTTTTTTACAGCATCATTGACCAATTCAATGATATTTGACCGCTCGATCTTTCTGCCGTCTATCGAGATCGTTCCAGCGTTATCCCACTTTAATCTCTCGGGCGCTACTGTTTCCCAATGTCGTAGTAAAAGTCTAGCTTTTCGCGCATATGTTTTGGGCACGCTGTCCAAAATATCCTCGTCCGTGAGCAGTGATAAAGTTTCCCCAATCTCATCCAACTCGCATTCAGCGTCTCGGTCGTTGCTCCGTTCGTTTTCTTTAAAAAACAAATATCTACGCAAAACTTGTAAATAATTTAGACATTTTTCACCCTCGTTTTGTGTTTTTTTCGAATATAAAATATCATGCATTTATTTATCCAATCTCGACAAATTATCGCCAGATGTCTGTATCGAATATTCACTCGCTGCAGCAGGTCCTCCCGCGGTTTGAATCCTATTTAGTGTTTCCTCGGGTTCGGGTTGGGTACAATGATCATTTTTCGAGCGCGTTGCATATCTGTTTGTTACTCTGCATCAGTCGACTTATTACCGATTAACCGCGAAATAAGCGAGCCTATGATTGGGGCCAGTAAAAGCGGTAAAAACCCACCACCGTTTTGCAATAAAATGCGTTTTCTCCTTCTCCAGCAACCGGCCGCACCGCTATAGTTTGATTTTCGTGCTAATTTACGCAATACGTGTCTATGTCTTCTTAAACGTTTTTTGTCCGAAGCTTTGAGTTGGATGTTACCGTGCAAAATTTTTAAAGCGCACTCGCATATACACTTTACTGTATGTTTCTCGATCGCTCTAAGCAGTGCTTTGCGTTGTTCAGTTCCACCGTGAGTGAGCGCAAGTAAGAGAATCACGTTTTTCTTTGTAAAATCTTTACCAGGTATCGGTTGATGCGTCTAGCGGTCTTTGATGTTTTCGACGGCATTGTCCGTGTTCAACTGACGTTTCGACAATTTATTGTGTCTTTAAATACCGTCTTATCGAGTATACTTTGGAACGTAGACGTAGTGCGCGGGATCATCGGGAAATATACAACTGCGTACCCGAAATTCGTCGAGTGTACTCTGCGAAAGATCGAGAAACAGATAAGTGTGTGGATTTCTAGTGGAATCGAGATATGCCTCTTGTAGAAATCTGGGATCCTCAGGATAGACTTGTCGAGCGAGATGTTGTATTTGTGCGCGATCGCGCGGGTGCATAAATAACACCATATACTTTGTATTGAGACTAATATCGCGCTGCGATTTCCCCTTGTGAAATATATTTTGCGTAATAAACACGACGCTTATATTTTTGTGATGACTTCCCTTGGTAAATAGATCGAGAATCACATCGCATGACGACGATTCGCGCATGAGATCGTCGAGTATGAGGAGCTTCTTCTTCTCGCTATCGTTCGAGTAGTCACTCGATTGCGGAAGACTCTGTGCGATACGTCTCTTGCCACTCGGCGTAATACAATAGTATTCGATCAAAATGCACGTCGCACAGTTGAGAAAGATGGGTGAGAAATCTCTTGACGAATATCGTTTTACCACAGCCCGTAGGTCCACATAAGTAACACGTAAATGGATGCTACCAACGCGTATCCATTATCGAAACTGACGATCCAACATCGTATCACCGATATTTTATATCACGCGGGCGGCGGCGGCGGCGCGGTCCGCACATACGCAGTTACGCTAATTTGCGTGTGTCGTGCGGTCGGCGCACACGCCGTTATGCTGATGTTTTACCGCCGCGGACCAGCTGAATAAGCGCGTACCGGGCGCGCCTGCCCACCGCGGTAATAAACTGATTCGCTGGCTCGTGTGTGCGGGTAAGCCACCGCGATGATTATCAAAAACCTGCAAATGAGGGGGGGAAAAAAAGTAAAAAATAGTATAATTTTTAAGTATTTGATTTATTTACATTTACATATTACCAGTATTTTTTTAATAACCAAGCGGTAGAGAGAGATTTTGCGATATGTATCGTCTCTTCTTTAATACAACACAACAAGTTTTAAATTCTTTACGAGTTACAATTTCATGTGTAGGCAAAGGACCAACATAATTCTCATTTTCTATCGTATTGAATAGATGCGGAAAATAGCCTTTTTTTACGCTCGCATCCGTCTACAGGTATATTTACACGAGCAGCGCTAATTAAATCTAACGCGCACTGTTTTTGTAAGTTACGTCTAGAGTCGCGAATTACGTTCCAGAGATTTTTAGTCTCTATATTATCATTAGTTTTTAAATAAATATAAGTCTCGCCTACGACGAGTACACGCGGTAAACATAGATTATCCAAACAACTTATGCTAACTATCGATCTTTGCGCGAAGCTATTCACATCCAATACTTTTCGCCTATTTCCACTTCCAACCGGAACCTGAATGCGTGTAGACTCTAAAATAAAAGAGTCGTCGATCGTGAATTGTTCGTTGCTTTGTGTCAAATTGTTTATTATATCCCATAAATCGGCATATAAGAAATTCCCAATTGGTCTTGAGGGCAACCTCGCTGGTCCGTGAGCAATATTTACACTATTTACCGTAACGCCTATAAAAGTGTTAGACGACCCTAGCTAAATTAAAAACGCGTGAATGTCCCGTATGGCCAACTCTAACCATAAAACTGGATTGTACGACCGGGGTGTCGGTTGTAATATACGCAACGCTAAGCGACTCGCATTTATATGAAATCTTTGAACATAATGTTCACTTTCGCTTAAAATAATAAATCGCTCGCCGGGCGGTCGGACCATAAAATCATTGACCGACTCATCCATGATATTATTACCGATGCCATCGCCACCACCGCCTACCTGCTCAACGCTTGGGCGATCCTGGGTTTCGGCACTGCTGGTAAATCCCATGTCATGTCTATTTACAACATCGCCATCGGTGTCCCCCTCATCGTCCCCGTCATAATTGTCGGACGAGTAAGACAATTCGTCTGATGATGCTGGCGATGATGGGGATAGATCCGTGGTCAATGTTTCTATTTTCGAGGAGAAAAAAAGTATAGGGTGTAATACAATCAAAAACATTCATTAAAATATATTTTGTTATTTATTGTTAAGAACGAACGTTTTAAAATGGGATACAAATAATGAAAGAACACGTTTAAATTAAGGCACGATATTAAAACACTTTTTTCACTATATTAAATTTCAGCCGGACCGTTAAAGCTCTCGTGAGCTCTGTCTAATGAATCGAGGATGTCAGGCTCTGTATATAGCGCCGACGCTCTATCCTCGGCTAAATTGTGGAACCAGCGTAGCTCTTGGGCTTGCTGTACATTCCTTATACTAGATGCGTAAACTTGTAGTATCTCTGAATTTAAATTCGCTACCGAATCTGTGCCATTTTCCTCGCGCCTGATAACTTTAAAAAAAAAACAAATAAAATTACTATTTTGCATATGTGCGCGCGCAGTCGCGAAATTCAAGCGGCCAAGATAAGACACGCTGCGGGCGCGAGCGAAACCATGCGTACAGCGGAACCAGCGTTGCCTAGCAACGCTGGTGACGTCACACCGCTACCGATTGCCGCCGATTTGAGAGCCTTTATAACGCTGCGTAAGATCTCCAATCGACAGTATTCGCCTGGTGCTTCAGGCGTGTAAGGAGCTCCTTCACGCTTGAAACTCCTAGAGTTTGACCATGCCGACTATCTGGTGCCCCAGTAGCCGAGTTGGAAAGACCCGGACGGAATACCCTTATGGCCAGGGTTAGGCCGTTACACAGGTGCTCCTGGTGACGGCATAACCATCGGGCCCCAACGTTCTGGCTAGTTCTAAGGCGCCCCTTCAACAAGACAGAACCTGGGGTGAATTGAGCCACACCGCTATACATTTCCCCTTTAGTCACTGCGCTGGTGCTCCAGGCAGCGAATAAAGGCCAACGTGGCAACCTCTTCCCCTCCACCTCTAGTGCCCAAGGGTGAAACGTACGAGAGTCGACCAGCGACATGTGAGGCGCTCCTCCGTGCACGCCCGCGCTTTACGCTCAATAACCGCCATTTTGGCCTACATTTAGGCAATATACACGCGTTTTTCTGAAATGTCGGTAACGGAGATGCCCCTCCTTACCGACACTAGTAAGAAATCGTCGTAGAGACGTCGCGTCTGAACTGGTACCTTAGTTAGGACCACCAGAATCCGAGTCCGTAGGGTGTCAGTAATTGGGTCACCGTGTCCCAATTACTGGATTCACTCATATTCCTGTATAGAAGCCTCGCCCGAATACATATAACTTATTCGCGCTGAAATAGCTCGTCAGAGTCGAGTACTAGCCACATAATTGTAAAACTAAACTGAGAATCGCCGATAATTACAAATCATCATATTTTTACTTTGTTTCAGACATCTCTAAATGTCCTCCACCATCATCTATGGAATAAATACTTTATTTTTTATTACTTTTCATAAACAGTTGTACTATTTATTCACGAGTTCACCCCTTCCCTAAAACCCTGGTATACTCGAGCATCCGGGGGAAGGTCTTAACGTTACAATTTTTTCAAATTTAATATATTATTTTAAATATTTTTTAAATTCTCACGCTCATTTACACTGCGGTCGTAGAGACTCCTCTCGTCAAATCGATGGTACACGTCATCCGGATTCGATCCTCTATGCGATGAAATGAGCGATCGCTCGGTGTGAGTGGACGATTGTAAAATGCCCGAAGAATGTCCCCACGCGTCGGTGAATCGCTTCCTTCTTCGGTACCCTCGGACTCCGCTGATGATTCTGGAGCAGGATCCCCCACTTCAAACGCTTCAAAAACAGTGCGCATCGGCTCGCGGTCTTCGTTTATTTCACTATCCTCGGACAAAAGCATAGAAATGCTTCCATCTGATTCGCTATGAGAATCGGTATCCGACGAGCTATTCGAATCACTACCCGCGACCGCCTGCTGACTTGCCTCCTGGTGCTCCTGCTGCTGCTGCTGGTGGTCGATAAAACCGTGCGCTTCATCTGGTAGTGCTGCTGCTGCTCGTACTGGTGGTGGTGGTGGTGATGGTGGTGCTGGTAGTTGTTCGGGTTGATTTTCCTCGATGTAATGTACCCATTGTTATACTGCGGTGCGTAGTTGGCGTCTGTCATATCAGTGCAGCTTTAATACCCACGATTTTCGGCCCGGTCGATGAACGATCATCGGAGTCACTGTCGTTTAACAGGCTCTCGAAAGCTGCGAGAAAAAATTAAGTCAAAAAAACCTGTAAAATAATTAACAACTCTCGTGCTGTCTTGTTATTAAATTATTAATAAGATGTATAAAAAATTTTAATTTTAATGAAAAAATGATTAGGAAAATTTTAAAATTAAAGTTAAAAATAATTAAGTATTTGACTGTTAAAACTCAACGTTATTTTCCTCGTACTCACAAACCAGATTTCTTAATACAGCTAGATGCTGCATGTTTCTGGAAAATATTAGGTCGCCTGTTACAGATACAGCCAGCCGATTATTCCTGAAAAGCGTGCGATGTAATCTTGCCATTTCTCGGTACGTGCAGCACGAGAAAATAAATTTCAGCTCCCTTTTTAATAAAACACACTCCATATTGCGCACCCTTCTGCGCTACTGGGGATTATACCGACGCAGTGCGTCACTATTCAACCCAACCCGTTATATAGCAAAAACTCTACTATACGCAAAATAATTCTTGCAAATTGAGTTTCGATTACACTTCTCATGGTGAAAACTGCGATTCTTACAAGTTACACAAATCTAGAAAATATAGAGAATGGATGGGGAATTGGTTTGCAGTGTGGAGTATATATACTATCCATGGTGGCGGGGGTGGTGTACCGAAAACAAGAGCCCTCTCCACCCTATACAGAAATTCAGCAAAAGGGCACTCATAGTACTGTAAAGCATACGTTTTCCTCGAATCGACGAAATGACACGTTTTATTATAACTGTCTGCCCGATCGTCTAGGTACCTGTGTCTTCTTGTTTACAACGCGTAAGACCGTATATGCTGCCGGTCCAGACTTTTTGCACATGGTAAAGCGAAAATCATATGCCAGCAATCTTTTTTCGTACTTCAAAAAACCGAGGAGGCGTCTATACCTAAACATACTTTTTTACAACTAAAACTCATAAGTCAAAGCCATATGATAAAAAAGTGTCTAGAAGTCGATTCGAGAGAGAACTTAGCTCGGGTATACATTTTGTCGAATCGATGTGCAATATGGTTTTCTCGAATGCCCATATAAACCATTGACGAAATCTTAACGAACTTAGGTGACTACAGATTTTCACAGGATGTTCCTCGGAAAACTTCCCCACTACTCGCGGTGTTTACAACTAGGTGTCCGAGGTTTCTTCGTTACCTCTTTTTCCAAGGGTGCATCATTCTCAACTTGTTGAGTCAGTAGCACAGTCAATTTTTCTGACTTCGTACAGACGATTTTATAAAGTCTTGCTACGCGCAGGCGATTTTTTCCGTCTATTCGCACCCAACACACTATGTTTACCATGGAGAATTGTGTAGTGGAGAGCAGCAGTGCCGCGAATTTCCCAACAAGTGAAATGTTGATTTTTGACGAGAGTGAGTTAAACATTATTGAAGCGCTCGCGAGCGAACTCGTGGAGACGCTCGGTCAGTGTGATAACAGCTCCAGTGCAGTGCGTAGTGACATCGACGATAGTGTGGCTAATTTAATAGCTGAGTTTACTGTTGCGCCGCCCAGTGAAACGTCAGTGCTTTTCGACGATACCGACTTTGACTACACGCGATGGATAACGAGCGAACTCACACAGACGGACGTCCAGTATCCTATTAATGACGTGTATTTAAGTGCTGTGCAAACCAGCTCCTTACCGCTCGCTAGTGAACAAACGTGCGTAGTGATGGATGAAAAATCGACCGAAGAACTGCTATATAGACGCTGAAAGCGAGGCAAGTGCGGTCGAAATAATAGATATCACCGGTGATGATGATAATGCTGAGGAGACGAACGAGTCAGGTACGCGCAAGAGGATTGCCCTTGAACCCGAGCACTTTGTGTACACCGATAAAGTAATATCGGCAGTCCCGCGCGGCACCGGAATTTTCATAGTGGACTCGAGCAGCGATACAAGGAAAAGATGTGTCGCAGATGTTGCGCTTGTGGAGGATGAGGAGACAGTGCCCACCGGTGTTTTTGAGTTCGGGGACATGTTCCGTAGTTTGCACGAGAAACTTATTCTAGTGTCACGATTGAGTATAGAGATCGATGCGCACTTAAAAATACGCGCAAAAATAACTAAAAAAGGTTACACCACGTACTTTTGGGGAATGCACATCGTGGAAAAAAACCGGCGAATATTAGATTCCGGACTATGGAGCTTGACCACGAGGGACTTCTTTCGGTACGCCAGACCGGTAGAATCGTCGGACTCGCACCCGGATAGACCAACACCCTTGACTCAAAAGTTCTACGAGTTGGCCACTACTTTGATGAAACTTCAAGCGAGGCTAAATGCATAGTAAGTAAACTTTTCGTATTTTTATAATTTTAAGTTATATTGGTTAAATATTTAACTAATATACTTAACCTTTTTTTCAGCTTGTGTAAGCGAGGACCCAGTACCATTGGTCTAGTTTTGAACAAAAACATTGTCAATGGTGCATGGAGACTCAAAGGAGCATGGGACCCGAAGCAGGATTCTGAAAAGGAATTTATGACTGCGCCATTCGGGGACCCTGACTACTTCGACCTCATCGGCGAGAGGATATTCAAACGTAATATTAATACCGATGTAAAAGTGTCGTTGAGTAATTATAAAATAAAGAGACCTCGTTTAGTGTAAAATGTTATTTTTAAAAATTATTATTATTTATAAAATGTAAATATTGTAAATATATTGTAGGTTGTTTTAGGAATAAAAAAATTATATTTTTTGTAAATATTGTTTTGTAATTTGTTGTAAACTGCGCCACCCTACCTCCAACCTCCAATTTCTATATAACCTCAACAAATTTCTGCTTTCTACATCATTCATCGTGAAATCGTCGAGCAGGATGGGTTAGACCACCAGCACCAGCACCACCACCACCACCGGCAGTGCTGCCTGTACCAACAACGCTAGCACCACACCACTTCTGGGTAGAAGAAAAGATAGTTCCACTTTCGTTAGTCTCTGTCTCTGTCTCTGTCTCTGTCTCTGTCTCTCTGTCTCTCTGTCTCTCTGTCTCTCAGTCTATCTGTCTCTCTGTCTCTCTGTCTCTCTCTCTCTCTCTCTCTCTCTCTCTTGAAACAAATTTGGGTGTGCCACAGGGGTCGGTCCTCGGTCCTCTGCTCTTCAGTCTCTATGTCAATGACCTCAAAGATCTATTTGATCGTGGGACGATCAAGCACATTTTATATGCCGATGACCTCCAGGTTTATCTGCAGACTCCTGC
>UELU01129182.1:0-38004 GCA_900490025.1 Megastigmus dorsalis
TTGTTGCCGTAAATCATCGATACGAAAATGAAGCTCATAAATATTATTCTATCAGGAATAGTTTTTGATTTAAATTTGACAAAACCTTGAAAAAGTAATTGAATAACGTCAAACACTGACCAATATTGTTTTTGAATTTTTAGAATCTTTCCTAACCAAATGGCGAATATTATTAAGAATGGTATAGCTAATATATAAAGAATAACATCTAAAGACATATTTATTTTAATGTTTCTTATAATAGGGACAAGGGCAATTAGTGGACGACAATCAATTACCGCAAATATTTTAAGGATGTTGTGAGTTCCTAATGTTAAATATGATTGTGGAGTTGCGAATATGTTTAATTTATTATTTTCTAATTCATTCAAAGATTTATTTAACGCACTATAAAACGATTTATTAGGTCCTAATAACTTTTTGTAACGAATAGAACAATTTATATAATCCAAAACCAAGGTAGTAATGGGAATGTAATAACCTTCAACGGATATTATACTTCCTGTTTGATTTTTAATAATTTTTGTTAAGATATCTTGACCTGCTACTCCCAATGTAATGACGTATCCATTAAGATCTGTCAACTTATCCGGAAACATGTCAGTCTCTGAACTAACAACTTCTTTGGTAACACTTTTGTAAAATGGATTGTAGTAGTGTAAATAACAACTATTAGATCTATCGTTTACGTTTTTTTCAATCATTGTAAAGTCCAATATTTTATTCAGCCATGCGTATTCGAATATTGTCTTGGCGTCAAGTTCAAATGTTGATTTGCTAATCAAAAGAATGACCAAAGTTTTTGCCTTCATATTTTCATTGGTTAGTGGGACGATAAAATCAATAAGTTTCTGGAGATTATCTAGTGGATTACCAGCAATATCCGGAGTTACGCTATAAAGTATCACAATTAGAGAAACGTGTCTAGTAGTAATAAGTATAGAATGAGACGAAAACGTGATCTCTGATTGTTGAACATCAATTACGACGGATGGAATATTTTGCATTATTTTTTGAAGATCAATATCCAATTCTTTAATATGCATGTTACTTGTTGTATTCATAAATAATGTTACTTGATAAGGTTTTGTTAATTGTAAAATGTTCCGAGTCACCAAATCCACGCAATATGATGATATTGCATTTACTAAAATTTTATTGTTGGCTATCGCAATTAAAATAATAAAATAAAGAATATTCATTGTCTCAAAGAATTACTCGTAGCAATACTTTTATTAAAATCTTTGCAAAATGCTGATGGACGTAAATATAAATTAAATTATTTTTGCATATTGATATATACGACTTACATTAGAGTCAGGACAATACTAGTCTTTGTTAGTCAAGGCATACTAGTCTGTATCGATTTATAAAACTGTTGCAAAATATTAGCTGGAAATACACCGATTTCCATGAATAAACGATGTTCAATTTTTATTTATGACTAGTCACTGCAGAAATCAAGTCTTCGCAATGTACTTGAATAACATTGGGGAACTGCGGTAGCGCGATAGACAGAAGGATTGACGACTAACACAAGTACTACTGTAAAAATTATAAGTACTGTATTTATAAACACATCGTCGTTCTCTGTCGCCGATTAGCACCAACTAAGAGCATTATTAGTGACATTTAAAAAAAAAGAATCCCATTACCTAAAATTAAGATTTTAAATACATACTTTGTAGGTAGGTAGTAAGTTAGAGTTACGTTTTAGTTAATCGTAAAAGTAGACGATATTAGTAAAAGTCGGTTTTAATAATAAAGAAATTTCCGTTTTTGAGACTAATTGTATCGATTGCATAAATACTTTTTTTTTTAAATTATATAGACTCATTCCACTTTAATTAAATACGTTAGTCGTTAAAAATCCTTCATAATCAATACGCGTAATCTACGCACAAGGCATTCAACTTGAAATGTCACAATTAATTTCGCAAAAATCTGACAAGTCTGAACTCTATATAAAAATTATTTTTCTTGTCCTCGCGTGCCTCGCAACACGACACCCCTGCACGTACATTCGAAGAGCGCGTTAAAGAAAAGAGCAGTCCGCGCGCACAGCTCGTGAAAAAATTAAATCGGGAAATTAAAAATAACAAGGTGCGGGGGGGATCGCGAGTACGAGTCGCCATTACGCATTTACGATTAGTAAAAACTCGTTAACGCACAGCGCGCAAAAGGGTTGCTTTACGCTCTCTCCCTCTCTCTCTCTCTCTCTCTCTCTCTCTCTCTGCGTGCGCCCGCGCACTTTCAATGCGTCGCGCGGGCGGTGCAATCTCTTTCATCTTCTCGTAAAACTTGAGGCGGATTATGTCGAGCCAAAGCCGTTGGGCCGTGGCTCTTCAACGGTCGAACAAACGAGACTCGCGCGCTCCGTGTATATATATCGCCATCTTGTTCTTTTATATATATATATATATATATATAGGGATATTTGCCCTCGTGAGAGTAGTAGTAGCGGGTAGCTGCCTCCCGGCGCATCGCTTTTTCCTCGTTTTTCTTCCCTTTCTATCGTCTCTTTAGCGAACAAAATTATCAGCGAGACGATAAACAGATTACCTTTTCAATTAAACGGCGAAAGTAATTTTCAATTGAAGCGTTACTCAACAGCTCCGAATTAAAATATATGCAATGTGATGATATTTCGAAGATGTTGTTAGCCTTAATTTTTTGGTTACATCATTCACCGAATTCATTTATGCTGAACCGTTTCAGTTACCAAATTGTGTTCGTATATTCTTAAATTTGCAAATTCTAGAAATAAATGAAAACGCGTTTTAGGTAAAACCGTGTAAATTGATATAAAAAAATATTTAAATATAATTTAATATATAAAATTGAAAAATAAACAAAATATAAAATAAAGATTAAATTAAAATATGGAAAGTCGATCCGAAGCGCGGAAAGGCGGAGCTGTGAAAGAGAAGAAAACAAAATGAAAAAATACACGGAAAAAATAGCAAGCAAACATTACTTAATTTAGCTCGGCAGATTGCTCTGAAGCAGGAATTAAGCAAAATGTATTGAAGTTATTGAGCAAATGTTACTGAAAATATTCGGTAATACATA
This sequence comes from Megastigmus dorsalis, assembly GCA_900490025.1. Taxonomy (NCBI): domain Eukaryota; kingdom Metazoa; phylum Arthropoda; class Insecta; order Hymenoptera; family Megastigmidae; genus Megastigmus; species Megastigmus dorsalis. Next base: position 3,073 of record UELU01129182.1, read on the forward strand.
CTGAAATAACAGTCAAATACAAAGTGCCTAAATAATCGAGCAAAGATTACTTTGCCGTCTTCCAATCGCGAGTGCGTATAATACAGTCTCTTTTACTAAAATGTAAAGACTAACTTTTCAAGTTATTTAATCTATAAGTCATAATTTTATATTCAATATTTTCCGAATTTGTACACCCTGTGTATTAAATACGCTAGTCGGTTGCTATGTACATATCACACGGTGTAAACAACTACAGCGGCAAGCGACAGAAAATGCACGTGCGTGAGCAATAATTACTTGATTGGCTAGGTAAAGTATGCCTAACTTCTTTTACTCGATTGATCAAGCAAAATTTACCGAACTAGTTCTGTAGATGTTCTATAACCGTCTATCGCATCTTGCTTGATGAGTTCAGCTCAAACTATTCGGTAAATTTAGCTTGAAGGTTCATGAAACTCTGCTTGCGATTTTTACTAGGTAATTAATAAATATATGGCAAGTAATATGGTAGCCGCCGAACTAGTAAACCTATGATTAACTTCTATTCATCGGCAGCTTACCAGCCCAACCCCTCTTCTTTCTCTTCGTTTTCTCTCGCTCTAGCCTTTCCTTTCCTCTCTATTCGTCTTTCACTCTCTCCCTCTCTCTGTCTCTCTCTTGCTTTCCTCTACTCTACTTAACCCTCGCTTTTGCACCACGACACGCAGCCGCTTCAGAATGCAACGGGATAGGCAAGGAACTATCCCGTCGTCCCATCCAATTTGCAGGCGCTTTAGCCCAGAGAAGACTGTGGCTGTACGCAGGACAGAAATGAATGGAGAAAGGCTCGCTAATACGGCCACGTCTACACACATATACACACACGCGCACACGCTCGCTCTTTTGCATAAGGGATTTTCCATTTCACGATGCGTACCATGCGAATCTCGTCGTCTCTACAGCAGCAGCAGCGGCAGCAGCAGCAGCAGCAGTGCAAAGACTTGCGCGTGTACGCGCTGCGAGATTAGTTTGGTGAGGCTAGGCTACGTCTACTCGTGGAAGAGATGCTTGTGTTGCCGTCGCTGCCGCCGCCGCCGGTTGCACACGTTATCAAGCGCACCTTAACGACCTTACCGCCCTCGCTATTTTGGCTGGAGTACGTGAGTACCGGCGACGATGCGCGCACCGGCCGCTCTAACCATATTGACCCTGGAGAAAATTTGGTTATCGTTGGCGCCGAAATTTGCGCAAATTGTTGGAGGACTACGAGGCTATATAGAAGGGGATATAGAACGACGTTCGCTCGCTTTTGGAAAGCGATTTTTTTATTATCAAGTGCGAACGGTGTGTAAGTGGTTTTCTGCGGAAGTGGTATAATTAATGTGTTATTGTGTACCAACTGTTTTTGATATAGTTCAATATTACAATGCCCAATTTCAGTTTGCTTAATTATTTAAAATAATATTAATTATTCGTTGAGCAGATTTCAGTTCTGATAAAACTTAAAACTTGCATTTTGGCCGATATCTTATTAAAGTCAAGGTCAGGATTAATTTATATAATCTATATTATATGTGTATTTTACGTTATCCAATGAAATTAAATTCGAACACGAGAATAGTAATCATGTACGGATAATGCGCTTGTTCATCTGAAAAGGAATTTAAAAAATTTCTATTTTACGGAAATTGAACTATCAGAAATAATAAATAAATCTTATTGACTTTGAGATTCCTGGGATTCCATGCATTTACCTTATGCAAAAAAATTTAACCTCCACTCGTTATTTGATTAACTGCAAGAAGTAAAAGCAAATGTAGCAGTTCAAATATTAATTTGTAAATTATAATCACTTTCCTTGAAATTTCCTGTTTTCGCGTAAATATCGTATTCCTATACGTTTTCTATTTATTTATTAATATTAGATAGCAATCTTAACAAATTCCAAATATACATTAACATACGCGCTCATTTCATATATCAGAGAATTACCATGCGCTATTAGCTGTATCATGTTTACGTTAATTTATATTCAAGATACATTTTAGTACCATATCTTTGCATAAGATTCTAATTATTGATGCGAATAATACAAACTTGACTATAATTGAAACTAACATTTTCATATAGTCTCAATTAAAGTGCAAATATAATAAAAGTCTAAATAAAATGTAACGAAATGCATATCAATCACACAAACAATCCACTCGCTGAACTCTACTTCTAAAAATCGACAGCGTACGAAACGAGAGAAAACCCACGCGAGTTCCACACCATGCATAATAAAATCGGCGTAATCCCCAAAAACAGATCTGCACGATGGGAAACAAACGTAATAGCAAATCAGTGTACGAGGGTATACAAGCCCATACGTCCGCGGACACCTAAATCTCGGGACATGATGGATCACGCGGTCGGCCGGCTAATGAAAAAGAAAATGGCTGGGTGAAACCCTTAGGTGGTGGCGGGGGGGGAGTCTCGAGAGTAGCAGCAGCAGCCTCGCGCCCGCTCGAGAGCAGGTGAATAGCAAATCCTGGAGCATTAAGCCGTTTGAAAGGAGCCTCTCTCTCTCTCTCAAGTAAGAGCAGCGCGTCTGGGGCCGCCCCAAAACGCTACTACTACACACACACATGCACACAATTCCTTGGGCGGAAGTCAGGAATGGGCGGCGGAGCAGCCTCCGACCGTCGGCGCGATATATGTTATTCGCTTAATTAACTGCTCGTCCACGGGAGAGAGAAGAGAGAGAGAGAGAGAGAGAGAGAGAGCAAGAGAGAGACGTAAGCCTCCCTCTGGTATATATACGAACTTTACGCTCGCCTCTCTCTCTCTGTCCGATGTGTAGAATAAGGTAAGGGAGCGTAGGTGTGTAAGCGTACACGTAGGAGCTGCATCGGCCAGTGGTACAGCCTTGCCAGTGAGTAGAGAGCCGCAAATTCCACGTCGAAATTCTGGACGCAGAGGTGGCCGGGATCTCTTCTAGCACCCTGCTACCACCATCCTCCCCACTCCTGTTCCTCCAGGGCGCTAAGTCTAATCTCCGAGTTAATTGGGAAATTAAATCCAACGAGATTCCCCCTCATTATTTACGAATGCATTGTGCGACGCGCTCCGGCGTTGCGCTTAATTAATCGCGAGGGAAATTTCTTTATCGAGCGGAGGGGTGTCTGGAGCCGAGGGTTATATTCTGGCCTTGCGCGTTTACGTTTCTCTATATGTATATATATATATATACATATATACATAACCAGCTTTGATATGCACGAGGTTGTGGCTGTTGCTGCTGTTGCTGCTTGGTTAAAGTGTAATTAGTGCTGGCGCGGTTTTGTTTGCTCTCTCTCTCTCTCTCTCTCTCTCTCTCTGTGTGCTGCTTATTTTTCAACTGTAGCGAGTGCAGCAGGTGTAAATGGGTGAAAAACAGATGCTGATGTGCATTTTTATGCAATTCTTGGTTGAGCGCACGCGCAACGCTATATAATTATTTGGTGTCCATTTATACCGAGTTGCCATTCGCGCCTCTGTAATTATCTGCGTTTTCTTTAAAGCGAGAAACGTCGGATTTGTATACGCGAAATTAAAGTTTATTTCTCACTTTTAGGAACTTTTTTCTAATTCTTCGATTTTCTCACAGTAGGAAATAACGAAAATTCACCAGGCTTTGCAAGTTTTCCCTTTAAAAATCCCGCCCCCTTCCCCCTTGCCACCGAAAAAGCAAGAGAGGAAAGGGAATAATATCGCCCATCTCTCGGCTGCAGCATCGACTATCGCGGTATAACCTTTCCGCTTCTTCTCCGTTTTTGCGGAGCCAACTCGGTGAAATCCCAAAGTTCACCAAAGTTCCGACACATTTAAATTTTTGGCTAAATATAGGAGGTTAAAACCTTCTCTTCATCCGCTAGCGCACCCGCGTGTCTTTTTCTTCTTCGCATGAGTTTGCTCGCCGACCTTTGTCTCTTTCTCTCTCTCTCTCCCTCTCTCGCACCTACACACGTCATTTTCTCAGTCTGAGAACTAGGAGAATATCCATCCGTGTGTGTGTGTGTGTGTGTGTGTGTGTGTGTGGAGATGCTTGCGCGGCTTTAACGGGGCCGCGCCGACGCTGCGCTCTTGCCTTACTAGCCAACTAATAAACGGCCGCAAGCGCGGTTCCATTCCGCTTCCTCTCTCTCTCCCCGTCTATTTCGCGTGGTCTAGTTTCCTCTGTTCGGTTTCTCTCTCATTAAGCTTCTTGCTACCCTCTCCTCGCGCCTCCACCTGCTTGCCTCCTCCTCATTTGCCCCACTATCTTCTGGCGTGTTTGCCTCCTCGCTCTCTCTCTCTCTCTCTCTCTCTCTCTCTCGGCCTCCTTTTCTCTTTCATTTTCTTCTTTACTGCCGTTTCCCTATATCTTGCGGCCCCCTTTATCTTCGCGTGTTTACCTTTTTCGTGTGCTTTTTTTTCTTTGCACCTACACAGATCCATGCGCCACTGTGCGTGTATATACATTATGACTTTTCTTGAATTCCTGCGGAGCTGCTCTTTTAGACTTTCGATTGCTCTGTTTGTTTGTTATTTAAGAATCCTACGTATATAAAAAGAATTAATGAGACAATATTGATGTGACTATAATATAAGTAATTAAATCTATAACGTATTCTATAATTTTGGAACAAAAATAATTATTTAAAAAAAAGTGTATATAAGCCTTGCACCTGTTTCTGGTTGATATAAATATATTTTTAATGTACAGAAATCTTATAATGGTATGAAGGTTTTCAAAAAATAGAAAAGCTGAATGTGAATATAAAAATTTAAATAATTTTTTCAAATCAAATCTAAATTACGACTATTATCCAGCGTAAATATCTTATTACAATTTTACTACGTCTATGGAATATAAAAATCTAAAGTACGCAGATATTACGCGTATTTCCAGTTTGCTTCGGAAATTTGCATTTTCGAATACACGAAATTGAAAACACGCACGCTTTCTATACTTAATTCCAATACACGGATTACTTATATTTTATTTCTGCGTCATTAGTGTTTCCGCCGCGACGCTGAATTTCCCCTCATTATCTCGCAAACTATATTTATACGCGCCATTGGCGAAACAAATTCTCCAGCAAAAGCAGTACGACAACGTCATACTCGATTCGAGAAGTATACTAAAAGGTACTTTTTTTTCGCTCAATGTATTGCACACACAGAAGCGTCGACCTCGCCGTTAACGAAGATCTTGCCAGTCTAAGAGTGCGAAATAGCTACTCGGCCCCCGAAGCTAAGTAGCAGGTGAAACATATTTAAATATTTTATGACGATCTGTATATTATAGTTATACCGAGTGTAGCCAAGAGTCATGACTTTCGCGATAACAGGTCCTGCGCTTCTTTTTCGCCAAAGCATAAATAGACCGGTACGGCTTTTTTTGCCTTCGACTCCCAGTTGACTCTTTATGATTGCACTTACCTGTATTCGCGCCGCGCAGATCGCAATGAAAGCATAATCTATATATACGCGCTGGAGAAATGCGCGCGCACGCACATCGTACAATTTTGCGTTAATTAAATAAAAAATTGTAGAACGATTAAAGACCGAGCGAGTGGGGCGTGAAAGAATTTTAATGACACGTCATATAAGTTAAACGAATATCCTCGTTAAACGCGCTCATGACAACTTTGATCTTTTGTTCACCGTCGAGTCACGTGTATGCGTTACAATGTCACGTAACCCGCTGCCCGCTGCCGGAGAGACGGGCGAGCGCGGGCATTTCAAGCGTGGGCGATACCAGCTTTTTCAAGGATTACCGCGTGTAAATTTTTTTAATTATACAGAAGAAGGATCCTGGGGCAGCGCTCCGAGAAAATACTAGGAACTTTTTTTATAATTTAAGTCCGACCCAGACGAAATGAGTAGCGCTTAAAAAGCAGTGATAATTTTCAGATCTCAAATTAAACAATATTTCTTAGCCTTAATTAGAAATTCTTCTTTTTTTAATTTCCGTACTTCAATTAATAGCTTTTAACGAAGATATTATTATAAAATACCTTCGTCGGCGATATCTTGGCGTAGAGAGTTTCATATTTATTTATGTAGCCACATTTTATGTTGAATTACTTTATTATACATGCTAGTGATTATAAAGCACTGGATTTAGCTCGACATTCAAGTATTATAGTAGTAAAATTACGATAAGTGATTCCTTCTTCGTACTTCCCTTATAGCGCTATATTTTTAGGTAAGAAAATTTACGAATCTTCTATGTAAAGTCGAAAATTTTTGCGCGTATTTCAAAGCAGCCGGTGAAAAAATAAAACCCACCAAGTATTTTTTCTCTCGCGTAATGCAATTCGTCAAAAAAGAGAAATAAAGCTTAGAAAAAGACGAGAGAGAGAGAGAGAGAGAGAGAGTCTTGCACAGCACCTGCATAAATTGTCCGCGAAAACGAGTTTCTCCCCGAAAACTTAAATGCTCGCTTCTCAAGAGCGAGCGACGAAACAAAGGGGACGCGACAAATTTGGGGAAAAGAACGAGCGAGGATCGAGGGCGCACTAACGAATCCAACCGACGAAATTGCCGCGCGGCCGCGCGAAATCCGACACACAACAACGAGCGCGAGATCGCGAGCGCGAAAAGAATGCGTTGCGGCCGATGGAGGTAGAGGCGATGGTTGGGGAGCCAGAAGACAAGTGCCGACAAAGAAGAGCTCCTGCAGTGGGCCGATCGCAAAAGAGAGCGGGAACGAAATGCACGAATGTATGGCGAAGGTATCGATATATATATATTTGTGTATATGTATGCAAGGGGACGCCCGCGCTTCTGTCTTTGGGAGTGCGGAATTTTTCGGTTTTACACTGCGCGCCTCGACGCGAGATTACATTAATTCTGCGCTGCTGCTGCTGTTGCTCTCTTTCCTCGATTTTGGAATTTCAACGAAGAGAGTCTCGAATTCTTGCAATTTGGTTAGTCATTATTGAAGATACAAGCAGTTTCTTGTTTTCAAAAAGTTCTTCTGAAATCCAATCACGCGAAATTGATTCCAAATCCTCTTTACAATTCCATGTCAATAATGCTGCAATACAACCTCAATATTCAGAATTCTTGCAGTTCCGTCGTCCTTCCATTTCATCGTAATCCTTAATACTTTATTTAAAAGATATTCTGAGAAATCATATTCTTCTTTATGTTTAAGTAAAAACAACTCAAACTTACTTCGGGACCGGAAATCCTTTATCGAAACTTTAATATATGTATGTAGCGGATTGCTACGTTATCGAAACTTGTTCTGCCGTGTGTTCGAAAGTTATTATTGAACGATGCAGATATAAAATAAGGATGCATAAATTTATGGCCATCGGTATTTTGATTAATTATCACAATAAGTCGTACAGAAAGTTTGTGTAACTGCAATGAATTATTTATCGTGTTTTTAACATACTTATTGCAAAGATAGTTGGCGTAATGTATATGTTTTTAAGCAATTGAGGGAACAAGTTTTGGTTTCGCTAACAAAAATTGTGCTTGTAAGCTATTAAGATATTCTATCTGCGCTTGTTACTTATTTATAACGGGAGTCGATAAGTGTCTAAGCAACTTAAATTAATGATCAAAATCTGTGATGAATTTGTTAATTAAATTTTTTTATATGTTTTTTTCGATTTTATCTCCATTGGAATTATGCATGTATTTGCATATTCACCATTTTTTGTATGAATTATAATTGAAATCTGTAGATAAAAATTAATGAATATTCAATGGTAATTTTAAATTATTTTTAATTTTGCCTGAAATCGATAAAGGAACCCGCGCATCTTACCCAAACGCTCAATGAAAAGGCCTGCTATCCTTCTTACACCACACCATTTCGAACTTTCAAAAACTGCAGCATGCAAAGCGATTGCACACAAGTGTAACTCGTGCAAATAGTACCACGATATCACAAAAATGACTCATTTAGAATCGGTAGAAGTAACAGCAGCAGCAGCAGCAGCAGCAGCAGCAGTCGCCTACAACTCCTCGTCTTGAATTGCACACATCCGCGCGCCTGAATGAATCGGTCTCTCCCTCTACTATATTATACGCGAGAAGAACCGAGTCGAGTGAGAGAGAGAGAGGGAGAGAGAGAGAGAGAAGGAAGGCAACGCTCGGCGTCGAATTAGCGCTCGGCCAACTTCTAAACTCAAACAAATGGCTGAAAGCCCTAACGAGTCACAGTTAAACGCGATTGCGTCTATTCGTCCATTGATAAGTTATAACGACCGTTAAAGGAGTAAAACGCGGCGAGGGAAGATGCGTTCAAGTAATTTGAACTTTGCGGCACAGAGAGCAAGAGAGAGAGAGAGAGAGAGAGAGAGAAAGAGATAGAGAGGGGGGGGGGGGGGGGGTAAGCTGGGATTGTATAAGACGGAAATCGAAGTTCACGCCTTGCTGGCGTGCTGCACAGCGCGCGAGATCTTCTCTCGAACGGGTTGCGCTTTGTCGAGCGAGGCGCGCGCTGCACCGCTGGCTGCGCCTCTTGCTCTCTCTCCTCAAGTTTGGCAGTTTTGCCGCCCGAGCGAGCTTTTCGCTCTTTCTCTGCGCGGCTCTCTGCCTCTCGTTCCTGCAACTTTACACGTATATGGCTTCATACGTCACTCGGCTCTGTAAGCTCTCTCTCTCTCTCTCTCTCTCTCTCTCTCTCTCTCTCTCTCTCTCCTCGCAGCGAGTCTTTTTTAACCGTATGATCGGTGGTGCATGCGGAAATATATAAAGTATCGCGAGATGTATCAATAAAGCATCATCGATTTGAGTTGAGCTCGTTTTCATCAACTAGAAATTTTATTATAAATATATGTATATGTATGTGTTACGATGCATGCGAAACATTGACTAAATTGTATAAGTTATCACCGATTTCGTCATCCGTCAGGAACAATTATCCACAACAGAAATCGTTCCCGCATGAATTAATTTCGTACCCAGGCATCCGACGGCAAATTACAACGCATCAACGATAATTTAGTCCGCAAAAGAAATCGCTCTCATACACTCCAGCTACTCCGTATAAGTGATTAAATATTCTAATGCCTTCGCGGAAGACGTGTATATATAGATACATACTCATGTACACAAGGCCCCGAAGGCTTGGGAAACTATACGGCAAGGAATCTATTTCGTCATTTGAAGGTGTTAGCGAACTATGCGCATTGTACACGTCGAATTATACCGAGAGTAAAGACTCTCTTATACATATAGCATCCTCGTGCGCCGTCCTGGCCTTGAAAAGCGTCGCGCCCAAACTATATATATATATAGATAATACATTGTTTCATGCGCCGCTAAAGGATTCGGGACACCGTCCGCGCGAATGCTCGCGAGAGCGAGACTCCTTGCATAATTTAAGCGACGGAAGCGGGCGCCATGTTCTCGATCTTCAAACGGCGCGCTGAATAACGCATTTATATATTGTATACGTAAGTTGCGCAACTTGAGCGTCTCTCCCTCTCTCCCTCTCTCTCTCCCTCTCTCTCGTACTTTGGTAGTCGACTGATTCGACTTGCGACTTGTCTCTCTTAGGTAAGTCGCTTTAATGTATAGTCTGCTGCGAGATGCTTCGAGTCGCCGTGGGGAGAAAATAGCGCGGAAGCTTCGATTGTGCACGCGATATAATGTGCACTGCGCGAGGAATCGCGACAATCCCGTATATGATCTTTTTGTATACTAACACTTCGATTGGGGCAAAGAAGCAAAAATATTTTTAATAAAAGCTTTTACCGCATTTTCTCGTTTCCGAGAAGTCCAGTTAGTTAACGGAAACACATTCTGTTTGAAAAGTCACGGTATAACCATATGTGCACATATATTCGAGTCAGCTATGCGGTCAAGACTTTCGCCGTATAATATACAAGCTGCGCTGCTTGTTGTTGTATACACAAGTAGTCGAGCATACACACCTAGAATGAACTGCCTTTTCAAATATGTGTATACGTGGTTTTCAATCGCGCGTAAGCTGTTGTGCAAAATTAGTTCTTACCTAGTGGTGCTCTAACTTGTTTTGTACGCTTTTGCGTGATGTACTCGACCGACGTCTGCATGCAGTTGAGTCCAAGTTTAAAGTACGAATTTCTATACATAAATTGATAAATTGCCGAATAATATTTAAGTATAATAGTCTTTAATTACCCGTCGAATTAAGTCTATTCTAAAAATTTAAAATTTACAACTATCGACCGGTAAGATAATTCAATTAAATAACAATAATTCTTGACGACTGTATCGATTTGTTTTAAAATATTACAGATTTAGTGCATTTAATAGTTAATCGCTTTACGACCTACAGTTACATCGCTGAAATGGTGTCACGTCGATTTTTATAGATCCATCAAATAGGAGTATAATAAGATTATTGGCTTTTGCGTTAATTAGACTGGCTCAAAGTGATCGATAACCATGCAATTAATTTAATGTAAACTAATTATGCCGGTGTGTTAATTAATCAGGTGGGGCTTAGGAACCAAAAACATCGTTTCGGCGTAGAACATATGTTATAATTATTAATTACCTACTACGAAGTTGAATCTTTCATTTATGTACATGTATATTGTATATTTTATAAATATTTGAAATTTTGGTTTGAACTACAAACTTTGCTAAACATAGTATGAGTTAAGGTACATTCGTTATATGATATTATTATTTAACCTTATCGATAATAATCAATCCGCTTCCTATATTGACATTTCAAAAGCAAACCACCGCTCACATCGCCAAAAGCGTTGTAAAACCTCAAATACCTTAAATTCGCGCAAATTTTCAAGTGTCCCACCGCAGGTACACATCCCTCGCCAAAGTCCAGCATTATTTTTTCACTCGTGAATAGTTTTGCCTATAAGGGTCGGCCCTGCATTAGACATGATCGTCTGGCGCTCACTCTTTCTCTCTCTCTCTCAAGCTCCATCTCTTTGGCTATAGATACCCTCCGCGTAAACCGCATTCAAAGCACACAACTTGGCGAACTGCAGGCTCCTGCTGCTGCAACCCGCAGGACTGCGGTCGCGACTAGACCCGCCGACGCCGTCCGCCACTCAGACGAAGAGAGAAACATTTCCAAGGAGTAAGAGCGAGAGAAAGAGAGAGAATGAGAGTTGTTGCATGTATATACACGTGCGGATGCTTCACTGGTACGGGTATCACTGCACGATCTGCAAAACGGCCGTAAAGAAGGAAAGGAGGGACAAAGGCATCAAAGAGCTTTTGCCTGACGGAGTGTGTGTGTGTGTGTGTGTGTGTGTGTGTAAAGTGCAAGAGAAACGAAATAATGAGCTGATACCTAACTTGGTGCGCGCGCGCTGCCGAGATTTCGACAAATTTTGCTCTTTAGCTCGCGATCCACGCGCTTGCCTTGCGCTACTACGCTTTATTTGGGTGTATCGGACTTTGCGCTCGGTCAATTTGTTTGAGATACTATATAGCTGAGGGTATGTCTGCGTACTGTTCGTGAAATTGCTTTATAAGCCATGATTACGGAGTCTCTAGGTAAATGCTTTGCATTACATCGTACATAATTATGTACTATGGGAATTAGCATTAGTGTCCACTAAGTGCATCTTATTGTGCGCATTAACGATGACCATGATTGTCTCAATGTTATGCACGGCGCAACTATTAATTTTTATATTCTTTATTTTGAACAATTGATATATTAATCTCACTCTTTCGACGCAATACATCGCTCGCCAAGTAGTAAGTAGTGATTTTAACAATTCAATATCTTACACCGAACTATGTCGTGCCAAAAGAATAAGCGATGCACGCGATTGTTTCATCGGTGCAAAGCTAAAGCGGAATCGCAATAGCCTTGCACAATGTCCTGAGAAGAATAAATGCATTTCTCGGCGTAACAAGAAAGGAATTAATTGCAGAGGCAGGAGAGGTGGCAGCGATACACTGCACAGGGTTACTACCTACATATGAGATTAAAATTCCTTTTAACGCATGCAAAGTGCTTTTAAATTTCTCATATCACTTAGACGGGCGACGTGCACTCGAGAGAGCGAAAGCGTTACCTATGTAGGAAAGGGCAAAAGCGGAGGAGGAGGCTGCTGCAGCGCGAAATCCGGTCTAGGCGCGCGGGCGGGGGTAAAATTTTTTCAAACAGCTCTTCATCAAACAGACACGACCGGTGTATTTCATCTCTCTGGCGAAATTCGAAATCAGCTAGTACCATAAAAGCCCAGACTAGGAAATAGAGAGGGAGAGAGAGAGAAAGAGAGATGGATTTTAAAAGGAGCAGCCGACGCGTCGACGGGAGACTGGATTGGCGTTCAAAATCAGGGGTGGAATATCAATGGACGCCGATCTCTCGCGGCAGAATCTCCCCCTCCCTCTCTCTCTCTCTCTCTCTCTCTCTCTCTCTCTCTCTTTTACTCTCTCTTTTACTCTCTTGCTCTACGGGCAAGTCAAGCTTTTCAATCACGCTTCCCTCCTCTCGTTCCTCCCTCTCTCGCGCCTTTTATCTCTCTACAGTTTCTATTTACAATTTCTTTCCAGACCCGCGCTTCTTCTATGCAGCCTCTTTGTGTCATATTTTTACCTTTACGCCATATTTCTACTTCTTATTGCATCTTTTACCCTTTTTTCCAGACTATGTATCTTTCAATCCGTTTGAACAGACTTTTAAGTCTGACACTTTTCATTAGTTTTCGTTTTCGGTGCATCTGTTCCCTTTGAAGTGTACCAACTCTGCCCTCCCTCCCTCCCCCCTGCCCCTGAATAAGTAAATTATTGATTGACGTAAAATATATCACACTTTTCAAAACGCTGGTCAAAGATTCAAGCTTCGACTCTACCTACCAAATCCTCCCTTTTTCATCCATGTGTACTCCTTACCAGCTCGTCTTATTCCTGTCTCTCTCATCTCATCGTCCCGACATTTTCACTTACTTAATTTTCACAGACTCGTAACTCCGTCTAGCCGCGGCGCGACTACCCGACGTGCCGTGGAATTTAAACGGAAAAAATCAGAGGTCGCGACGCGCATCATTTAATTCACAGGCAGCGGCGGCGGCCTCTTACCGTAAAACGTGCAGCAATAAGAGCGATCCGACCAAACGACCGGAGACACCCGGCAAAGGAGAGGATGTACGAAAAGAACGAGAGAAAGGAAGGACGAAAACGATTTAGCCAATGGAATATATATTCACTCGTGGTATTGGGTGATTCGCTATTTTTTTTTCAATTCGTACCTCGCGAGATCGTACATGGTTTGCATGATCCTATAGTTTATCGATGCTGCTCAGGATGCTTGAGCCAACCGATATTTGAAATTAGAATTGGAATTTGTCTGGTAACAGTTTACGTTTCATCTATAAATTTTTCTTTAAATTATTTTGTGATGCAAATTTAGATATGATTTTTATAATTTAAACATCTACTAGCAGTTATTTATTAACATACATTGAAATTAGAAAATAGTGCGAGCATTGCAAATCAAATTAATATGCATCACTTTCGACTGAAATTAATATGTCATTGCAACTCAATTAGTATCGATTGAAAAGACGTATTGCAAGTACTTGGTATGTAATGCTTTTACAAGTGAAACGTGATTAATTTGAATAATTATTTGAATAATGATGTTAGACATAATTATATGGTACTGATTAACAGCTGTATATTAATATACTCGACAGTAAATTTTTTACATTAACGAGAAATGAGCGGAAAAGTCTTAAGAATGATTTCTTAGAAGTACAGGTAATTAAAATTTCATAATCGATTAATTCCATTGCCTATTGTTTTTACACTCTATTTAACATGTTTTTAATGTACTTGTTTACAATTTCTTTTTTTTTTTAAAAAAACCTAGCTGTATTCCCAAACTTCCTGGATTTCACGTTTACGCAAAACTTTTCATGCGTCAAAGTAAAATTTTCCATGATTTTGTATAACGGTATTCGACATAAATTTAAAACAGATCAGCGTGTATTCCAAAATATTTCTCATCGTTGCCCCAAGCTTTGATAAAAAAATCAAAGAACGATGCACTAAGACTAAGAATATACTAAATACGAAGTGTTTAACATCACTCGTAACGCTCGCCCAAAATATCCCGCATTACAAAAACGTGGAGAAGAAGCGCGGACGACCAAAAGCAACTAATCAAGCTTGAGAAAATTGGAAAGCGATTGCGCACACAGCCCTGAAGAGGAACGGTATATAGAGATAGAAAGTGGGGGAGGGGAGAGGGAACCAGATCCCGCATACGTGACGACCGTGTGACAGGTCAGATCAGTCCTCGAAAACACGTGTTTCGTCTTTTTTACGACGGCAATGTGAAAAGCGAGTTACAGGGCTGAGTGAAGGCTAGTTTACCCGTGACAGAACTCACGCATCGAGCCCTGACTTCTGACGCGAACATACCATTTTCACGATTCACGTTTTCTTTTTATCACTGTCTATATTTCTCGGCTTTGGGTGGACCAAGGGGGTATCCGAAATTTCGTTCGGTTCCAGAAATATGTAATATTAGAAAACTCTTAATTGAACTTGCTATTTTTATTTTGGATGAAATGTTCTGTAGTAAAAGTATGAAAGCAAAGTAATGTTTCGTAAAGTAAAGTTCTGTAGTAAAGTTAGTAAACATATTAGACGATAATATATTATCATCATATATCGGTTATTATAATAATAACAAAATAAATATTTCAAAAATTTGAATACCTTCTGAAAGTTTTGTACTTTTTTTGTTAATATTGTACCGCATGAGAAAAGAACCCACATTGTTAAGAAATATAATTATTAATGCTATAAATAAAAGCAATTTTAAATGAACTTAGTGTCAAAACTATCATAAAATATTTGTACGCAATAATATATTGTAGTGCATGATTATGACAGCCTCGGAACTCGTTTGTCGGCGACTGAGTAACTAAAGATATTACTTTGAATAATTGATTAAATAGTGGGACTATACTCACAGCTGTTAAAAGTATCATCAAAATGAATAAAATAATATTAACTTACACCTAATTTATTTAATGTATGCTATTAATACTTGAAAATTTCACTCTCCGTGCGATATAATTTTACCGCCTATGCAGAATCAAGAAATATGTTTATGCCACGTATGGTACGTGATTTATTTTGGTATCATTCCATACGCGGAAACGTGAAAGCTCCGAGCAAAAGGAGTCTTGCTTTTTTCATGGAGCAAATTTATTTATGTAATATTTATAACGATTTAAAAAAATGATTTTATGTTCAGCATAAAATCAATATTTGGACACGCTGACGTTGAACGGCATAATTTTACTGCAGTCTTTTAATTTACAAGTTAAAATTTACGGTTGATAACCTTCTCGAATACTTACCAAAAAAGAGACAGTGAAGATCCAAATTTTGTTTCAATTATTAACCAGCAGCCTTCAACGTCAGGCCGAGCAATTTAAATTTAATGTCGACATAAAGGCGACGACGAGCGTCGTATAACCAAATTCTCCTGAAAAAAACAATTTCTCAAAGAATCATCCGTTAGACCTGCCAGCTTAATCTGCCATTTAGGCTCATTTGCGGGCCAATCATAAAAAAGCACACCGGCACACGGGAGAGATCGTCTCTCGACAATTTCGCGAACACGAAAAATCGCCGAAAAAAAAAATAATACCCACGTATAACCTAAAAGCAAATTTAAGAGGAGCATCGTATGCAAGCCTGACACAGCTATACCGAGCCGCGGTGATCGCGATAAAAAGAAAAGCGAAAAATTTTTATCGCATATCTGCTCGGAGCCATTTCGTCGCCTGGAATATCAAAGGGCGTATATAGTAAGCCCTTCAGGAATTTATCGATTGTACAGTCCACATTAAGAATAACGGGTGCGCAACAAAATTTTGCCGAGTTTTCAAGTGTTCGGGATAATATCGCGTGCACGAAAGGGACCTGTAAAAGTAAAATATTTAATAGCTTGAATAAAATGAAGCATAAAGATATACCGAGAATGAACTCTTCGATTGACCGGTTTCAATAAATTATTAATTCTGCTTACTCTTTGACATTCAAGTATGCGATAAATTATTTATTCGTTCTGCGATGAATTGATTTTTGCTATAAATATATGCTTAAAGTTAGGGATTGATTATGTGTATTTAAATATTGCAAAAGCGTGCATTGATTGTGAAAAGGGATCGACTCTTGACAAAGCCTGTATCTCCTAAGCACTCGCTGCACGCATTCCTCCCGAGCCACCATTCTAAGAACGAGTGCATCGGACGCGCGCAATTCGGCGCGCATCGCATGGACATACCAAAATCTCGATAAACTTATCAAAAAACAGGAGCGACGGATTCCGCCGCGGGCCAATTTCACGGCAATTTCCGCAATTCTCGTTCGCGGTTGGCGCGCGAAAAGGTAGCCGCAGAAGAGCCAAGGGTGAGGGGCCTATATATGTATGTGTTGCAGGTGCAGAAAACGAGGCCCCCGTAGGCTTATTTAGGATGTATTTTGCATTAATTATTCAAATGAGGCGACCGGTGCTGGGTGCGAGAGAACGCGAGAGATGCCCGAGATTATCATAAATTACCGGAGCCGCCCACTCTCTCTCTCTCTCTCTCTTTAGCTCTCTCTCGCTCTCCTTCGTCGCGTTCTTATATCGTTGTGAGAGACGGACGCCCTATAGCACTTCTGGACCGGGAGTCTTGGGCCGCAGCCGCGTCTATTTATGCGCCCGCCGAGGTAGTATAAGCCCGGAAAGTAAATAGATTGTTGTAGTAACCCAGCGCTGTTGGGGAAATTAGATGAAAGAGATTTTTCGTACCTCCTTTTTCGCTTTATGAGCGCGCGGGCTTGGATTTTTTGGATTATCCTTAATACTTTTTCTATGAAAAGTGGTGAACTAAAAAAGACGGCCGAAATTCAAGCTTATGCTTTTCGAGAATGTAAAAGTTATTTTGCGGTGGAGATATAGGGTTTAAATGACCAAATTTAGGGCGAGGTGAAAGCATGCGCGCACCTTTCCTTAATTTAAAAAGAATTCACTTTGCATACCGTATATATTCATCTTATCATGATTCATACACTTTGAAATATTAAAGTTTTAAACCAAAGATATATTTATATCCGCGAGCACTTTCTTCTTTATCCAGCGAGTAAGTAAAAATTAGTTATAGCTCTGTAAAAGAAATGCTCCTCTATATATTAAGCCAGAATATTTTCTGACGTACGAAAAGGATGTAAGTATGTGAATTCATGAATAGGCCAGAGATGTTGAAGAACGATAAGAATAAAGTAGCTAAGGTGGAAAATTTTAAAATCCCGCGATGAAATCTGCATTGAAAAGATAGAAGTTTTCTCCCATATGAAGACGTATGGATGCTAAATTTATTTGATTGAATCTATAGGCAATTCTATTTAGAAGACTATGGGATAATGCATTGCGATAACCTCATCAGTATATTTTATAAAAACTTTATGGTCAGTTAATGATTTGATATTATTATATCAATACGCATCACCTATTCGCAATATTGCAGTTCATCCACTTCAAATTCAATAACACAATTTCCGTACATACAAAAGAGCCGAAAACACGTGTCCTCGCTTTTCCATAGCGTACGAAGCTTTCGAAATTTTCCCCCGTCTAGAAAAAAGAATAAACATTTGCCAAAAAGGCCCTTTCGCCGCGAGTAACTGTATAAACTCAGGGCACGGGTGGAGATTCGCCTTTAAAAAAAAAAATTCCTATGTAACGAAAAAGGCCGTCCTTTTTCGACAGATTCCCGCAGTTGGCGGTGCTGCAGCGGCACACTCCCACCGCACGGATTAGCGGATCGCCTTTCAATTTTGCAAAGTGCAACGAGTTGAGATTAAAGACCACGGCGGCGCTGTTTTCTGCGAGGCTTTTTTCATTTCGGACTCTATACGGGAGGGAGCCAGAGTTTGATGAACTTGAAAGAGTGGTGGGGGCTTCGCATAATAGACAGACGTAGAATTTACATATTTTCCTTCCTTTTTATGCTCTCTCCCTCTACTCGTTCTTTTTTATTCGATTCAAAGAGAGATTCCCTGTAAGAAAATGAAAAATCTCGTTAAATGCGAAGATATACTTCGTTAACGGTTGGGGATCATTGCCTTATCTTATTGAGAGATAATAAGAAGTTGGGGAAGAAGTTTTACTATAGTCGCAAATATTATTGAAATACTTTGGAGAATGGTATCCGTGACTTAAAAATTAGAAAATCTTATTCCATTCGTCTTTTAAAAAGTACTTAAAAATAAACAATTTTATTCTGTTCTAGCCTTTTCATCTTCCAGTGCTCAGCTGAAACATCTTTCAATTATAAAAATGTATTTATATAAAATTTATATGATCAAGATCTTATAGCAGCTGACTTCTGTTTTCGCACTATTTTTATTCTTATGAAAGTATTAAAGTGGAATGACGCTATTCCACGAGCCGCAAATATGGATATCATAGTCGTTCACTTTTCACTTCATCAGCGCTCCTTTAAACTGAGTTTCCTATATACTTACTTTTATAGCTTATTTAAAAATTTTGCAGTGAACATTCCGTATATTTTTTTTTATTAATTTTAGCTACACAAAGTTACCATAACATATACATATATTTGTATGCAACAAAGTAAAATAAAAACTTATCTCAGGAAAACACAACTTGCATTTTGGTTCCATTGGAAGCTATCTTTTGCGTTAAGGATAGAAAAATTCGATTAGTCGGATAAAATCAGCAATATATTTTCTCTAAAATATATGGAAGATCTCATTACAATAAAAGTAACGTACACTTCGTATCTCTTTTCCACTTTTATCGAGTTCCTACCTTACAGAAATTTTGTGCACTATAGATTCTCTCTACTTCTATACGACAGAGACCGATCCTACCTTATACCTTTGAACCATTGTAAAATGCGTTCTAAGACTCGGCCCGCACTTTTCAGAATGCAAATGAATAGGATGATGAAAAGTCCTTTCACCCCTTTGCCTCTTTCCCATTACTTGGTGCGCGACTTTACGCGTGTATTGTGCAAATATATCCCTCTGATCTTGGCCAGATGTTTCTTTTTCCGCCACTATCTCTATGAGAAGCATTCAAAAGGCCCAATGCACTATCTTTATCCGTTTTGATCAAGTATTTCCGCTATAGCTTGCGATTAATTTTTACCGTAGGTCACGAGACATTGGCAAATACTAAAATGTTAAGAAAGAGTTAGTGGCCATCTATTACTGAATTCTACGATTATTATAGCTTTGTAAATGCCAAGACTATAACGATGAGATGCAGTGGACCTCTTGCCGATAGCGAAGTGGTCGATAACAGGAAGGACAACGAGGTTTTGCGCATGGACGCGGTGGCTTGCGAAACATGGAAAGTGCTACTCAGCGACGATTGCGAATTAAAATAATATTTTGTCGAGAGAAGTGCACTCGTATAAGGGAGAGAAAACCCATGCTCGAGTAGCAATTGGATTTGTAATTTGCTACATTTTACTAAAAAAGCTAAAATAAGCAATTCCATTTGCGATGTCCTTGAAATCTTTGCGTTTCTAAATGATTACCTTTATTTTGCCAATTAACTGTAGCGTTTTAGTATCGTAAATCGAAAAATTCCTGTATTTCGATATTAATTTATCAGATAATTTGCAGCAGTACAAGAATATAAATTATCGCCAAACAAAAAAATGAAAATATTTAAAATATTTCTTTTCTGTATTTCATAACTCTGTATTTCATCGTAACCACCGATTCCCTCTCCCTCTCTCTCTCTCTCTCTCTCTCTCTCTCTCTCTCTCTTTAATGCGCACTGTGATATTATATTTAAATCTGACTAGCTGTGATAACATTTTTATCTCGACTGTGATATCACCAACCTATAGCTGTAACATTATACTTTTGTAACATTAGCCGCAAATAAATATATATCTATTTATCTGTCTGTCTTCATCTGCAGGTGACGCGGCGTGGCTGCGTGACGGGAGCTATTGCGCTCTCCGCTTCACATGTCCGTCCATCGTAGCTGAGCGCGCTCTCCCTAAGTATATCTCTCTCGAGTCTCGCTGCTCGTGGCTCTATCCCATTGACAGCTCACGCTCTCTCTCTCTCTCTCTATCTCTCTCGACGCCGCTGCTGCTCGTTCTCTCTCGCGTCCTCTCTCGCAGTTGCCGTGAACACTACGCGACGCTGAGCTCTCGCTGGGACCGTCACTTCCTTGCGGCCGTCCTCCGCTGTATGTTTCTTGGCTGTTCCCCTCTCCTCTATGTGCCATGAAGCATAACCCCAAAATTCTGTCCTGTTGATGACAATCCTTTATTTATTCATCCAGCTGGTGTATACGGTATTGATTCCCTTATTCCTAAATAGTTCCTTGTGATGGATTCTTCGTCACACGCTTCGATAAAAAAAAGTTACGAAATAGCATAATGCAGTAAAACTTGTATCGGTTCTGTGCCTTGTATAAGTAGTTCAGGTAAATTAAATCATTTTCAGTTCCATATCTAATCCCCGCGCTAGAACATCTTTGTCTAACGCATCTACTGCACCATGATATTTATTTCAAAAGTGATTTTAAAATTAATATTTTCTATTTGGTTTATTATCGATTTTTGCCATGCCATACCATCAAATTATTATCTGTTGCGTGAAACTATGATTAAAGAAGAACAAAGTTTGGCTTTTGGAGGTAATCTGTCATTGGAAGGGGATGAAGTGCTTGCTAACAAATGTTTAATGGCTGCTAAAAGAGAAGAAGTCGATGATGGTATGCTTTTAACTAAATTATTCAATACATCTTTATTATACATTTACCTTTATCCGATTTTCTCAAAATAACACTATAATGGATCATAATTTCTATAAATTTAAGCCTTATATGAGCTGAACTGTTTTGACTTATTTCATAATGTAATATCAAAAAATATATGAGAGTTTCAACTACATTCATGATCCGGAGTACTGATGTAACTGTGATAAAAAGGTGTAAATCAAAGTTGTATAATCAAGAACCGCGTAATAATTTAATCGTCACTTTCCTTTAACGTGAATTTTCTTTTCAAGCTTTTGTAAATCCTTTCAAATTCTTGCCAGCCAAGAATTTTTTGGAGGTACGCAAGGAAATTGCTCAGACCGAGGTCTTTCAAATTCTCCGTAAAATGCCAAAAGGTGTGCTACTTCATGCGCATAGTTTAGCATTGGCTTCTTTGAATTACCTCATTTATAATATTACCTATCAGCCGAATTTATACGCATGTTTCAACCCAACTCTAAAATTTCGGTTTTTCAAAACACCCAACAACGAATGTAAATGGAAATTGCTCAAAGATCTGCGCAAAACGGACTCATCGATTGATGAGAAAATTAAAAATCATTTAATTATGCTACAGTCGGGAAGCAATCAAAATATTGACGTAATTTGGAACGAATTTACAGATATTTTTGAAGTCATTTGGGGATTGATAGCATACCGGTAAGAAGAAATTGATTATTTATAGTAAGTGAATTTTTTAACAATACCCCTTGCATCTCTAATGTACAATGTCTCACTTTAGACCTATTTTTGAAGAGTACTTTTATCAAGCTATGCAAGAGCTTTATGACGATAATGTCATGGCTATGGAAATTCGATCATCGTTATCGTCACTCTACGAGATCGACGGGACTTATTATGATAACATTAAAGTTGCTCAAATTTACCAGAAAGTCTCTAAGAGGTATACAGGAAACCTTTTTAGAATTCAAAATTTCGCACAAATTACGTTCAATAATTTCCTTTATCTTCATTACAGATTCTCAAAAGATCATCCAGGTTTCTTAGGTACTAAGGTCATTTATTCGACCCTAAGATCAGTGTCCCACGAAAAATTTGACGCAATAGTGGCTAATTTCCGAAACCTGAAAGCTCTCTATCCGAATTTCGTGATTGGTTTCGATCTTGTAGGACAAGAAGACAAAGGAGACACCCTACTTAATTTTGCTGATACATTGCAGAAGTTGGGTAAAGAAACGAAGTTGTTCTTGCACGCGGGTGAGACCAATTGGTATGGGCAAAGCACGGATGAAAATCTCTTTGACGCTGTACTATTAAACACCAAGAGAATTGGTCATGGGTAATCGATTAGTTTATTATACAATTAATAATATTGCGTCTAAAGCAAAGGTGCTACTTCCATGATTGCAGGTTTGCCTTACTAAAGCATCCAAAACTACTGACAGTCGTGAAGGAGCGCAACATAGCAATCGAGGTGAACCCAATCTCTAATCAAGTATTGAGTCTGGTGAAGGACATGCGCAACCACCCGGCGAGCCACTTCTTCGCGGAAAATCTGCCGGTGGTGGTGTCGAGCGACGATCCTGGATTCTGGGGTGCCACTGGTCTCAGTTACGACTTGTACGAGGCTTTCATCGGAATAATGTCGCGCGACGCCGATCTCCGTGCGCTCAAGCAATTGGCGATCAATTCAATCATCTACAGTAGCTTGGACTCCCGGGAGCAGGACAAAGCTTTCGAGATCCTTGACAAGCAATGGCGCAAGTTTGTAAGCAACTTGGCGCGCAGTGCGAATTGCATTAAGCATGTTCCGGCTATACAATCAAACCCAAAAGTTAGTCAAATTTAAAAATTAAGCCTTTATGATTTTCAAATCTATTTTTGTACAGAACTAGGTATACTACTAGTATTGAAGATTGAAACCGGTTAAAATTGATTCGGTAAAAAATCGTTAGATTCTATAAAAACGTGTGTTAAATTAACATTTATACTTATCAGAAACATTTAAATGAGCTTCTCAACCTTTCTAAACTTTCATGGGTGATCTTGTATTGTTAAAACCTACTTATTTACAAACTTTCAAGTGTGTGTCATCGTTTCGACTATATAGCCAGAACATCCTTAATAGACTGTAACTGTCCACTGCGGTTATTGATTGATATTTTTTCGGAAACTTGGAGTCTGGCAACTTGGACAGGTTGTAGTGTTGGCTGTGTACTTGCTTCTCTGGTTGACTTTTCATTCGTATCAAGTGGATTAGTTTTAAGTGCGATGAAAATTTAGTCTGTTGAAGTGCTTTTGAATTGTTAAACTCGTTCTAAAGGTTAGCCATGTACATCATAAAAGGTTGTGTACTGACATTATAGTATAATCTAATTATGAATTAAAGATTTCTACTGAAAATAAATTATTTTAATTATTTCTTTCTGTGCTATAATCTATGGTGAAGCAGGCAAGCGAATAATAAATTTATAGGCTAAATTATTTATTATCGATATATTCAAGTTTTACTTAATTCTAGAAAAATTCGCATGTGCAAACAATAGCTATATTTATTCAAAAAGAAGTAAGTGGATTATACTTACACGGAGTCAGAAAATGGAACAAAGTTTAATAAAAGCAGTCATCAGTAAAACTTTATGTTTTCTAATCAACTAGATGAATTTAACATATCCAAAAAAGTTAAGCTAAACTAAGTTAAATAAACCGGCATTTTGAAACTTATTCCAATAAACAAGTAAGTAT
This sequence comes from Megastigmus dorsalis, assembly GCA_900490025.1. Classification (NCBI taxonomy): domain Eukaryota; kingdom Metazoa; phylum Arthropoda; class Insecta; order Hymenoptera; family Megastigmidae; genus Megastigmus; species Megastigmus dorsalis. Next base: position 26,513 of record UELU01129182.1, read on the forward strand.
TGATAGTGAGCTGTTATTTAATGAAAACGGTAATACAAAAAAATGAACTTGAAATGGCTGTAAATAAAATCTCAACGGTCACAAACCCAATGTCTAACAGCAAATAAATTTTATTTATTTTTATAATCCTGCTTCTTTTCTAGTTATATTAAAATAGATTTTATTTTATTTCGCCTTCACTACTAAATTTTGTACATGAAGTTTACGGAATACATATATTTAATGAGAATGTTATCATCTATTTTGATGGATATGCATAAATATTCATAATTTGATAACGAAAAAAGATATCAGTAGAAAATTACTTGAGCAAGACTTGAACTATTTTTTAAATAATTTAATTTATTCGATAATATTTTTTATCTGAAAACTTGGAAAAGTGTATGCTGTCAATTATTTTAATTATTCTGCGAGCAGTGAAGTAAGAGCATTATAATAATTGAAATGGTTTTTAAAAAATATATTCTGTTATACTTCCTTTTGATGATCTGCAAAATTTGAGAATTTTAAGAATCAGTTAGCAGCAGATAAAAAATGTCAAATTACAATATTATGAAGCAACGTTTAAAATGGTTTAATTGAAATTAGTTGAAAGATTATGTTTTCTTAGTTACCTAAAAGTTATATAAAGGTATTAATTAGTTCATAATCAATTCAAATTACTTGTAAAAAAATATAAAAAACATAAGTTATAAAACTGGTTTTCATTTAAAATACAAGAAATAATATCGCTAACAGCATTTGCAGCTATTATAAATTTTATGTACAAGCATGTAACAAAAGAAATCATGTAATTTTTTTTATATCATTAGGGTACTCGAAAATATTTATCTGCATTATATATATCTTGAAGTGAAAAAATAAAATTTTATTTTGTTTTTTGAATTTTTATATTTTAAAATTAGATGAATATGTTTGAATTTCTGTACATTTCTTCTGTGACTTTCATAATGTAACTTTATATACGCACATCATTAAAAATTTATCATTTAGTACAAAACTCACACATTTATTGGTTATAATTTTATGAAATTTTAAAAACCACTGCATTATCGGGAGTTTTATTGAACAAGGTGACTTCTGTAAACTTCAATCAGATAATTGGAAACAAATTATTTTCAATTATATACATATCCTTCACCTTATTCAAGAATTTGTACTGCTACACTATAAGCTGTAAGTTAGCGTTTATAAATTCTGATTCGTTTTCTCAAATTAAAGAAACGATCGTACTATCGATAACATTCAATTATATTATACGTTTCACTAGATTCTAAGATCTCCATCACTCGTCGCAGACAGTACTATAGAAATAAAGCATCCTCTTAGTGAGCCAATCGCAACATGTCAATAGTACCCCTGCACACACATACACACACATTTTATCGAAAAAATAAATGCCACAGAGCCGCTATAACGAAATATCGCCTTTTAAAATCTCCACATTTCCTCTGGTAATTCCCTTCTCAAGATCGCGTCATCGTTCACAAGAAAGAGAGAGAGAGAGAGAGAGAGACAGAGGGAAAGAAAGAGAAGCAGTCACACATCCCGAGTACACCGCAGCAAAGTTGACTGCCACAAAGCAGTCTGAGAAACTCTCCTCCGCCGTATACTGTATACAGGCGAGAGAGATCCTAGGGAAGGTGCAGCGCTAGCGAGTAGCAGCAACCCAGATTCCGAATCGCGGGCGACGCGCGTTTACCTTCCAAGAATAATCCAGCTACTTGACAATGTAGATCTTCGAGATTCGTCACGAAACCCGCAGAGTGCGCGCGGTAGTGGCACACAGTGCTATAGGTTACTGTATGCGCCGGGGACAATAAAACCCGCGTAACGCGTGTACATATGTATATATACGTATACGCAAGGTCGGACGAAATTCTTGGGAACTGCCGGAATAATCGCTCCTCGTCTTAATTGCGTTACACTTACTATATATATACGCACGGCAAACGTAGTCTGCACGATGATTCTACCGCCTGCGCACCCATACCGACACCCGCCGCCGCAATGCCGCGCACTAAGACTCTATTGCGGGATGTGTACTTGTATAGTCTATCCCGCGTTAATGATGCATCCGTTTATTGTTGCGCGTAATGACGATCGTTTTAGCTGCGTGCAAAGCTTTTTCTTTTCCTTTCTTTTTTTTTTGTTTTTTTTGTTTCGATTGGCTAAGTGGCGAGAGAAATGGAAAATACGTTTCCGGGAATTTGCGTAAGGCGTGTACGCAATGTTCGACAAAATACTGAGCAAGTGAATGCCAGCTATGTTGTGAGTATTTCGTACAAATTATAACTTCAACTTTTCTTTTTTTTTAATCAATTTATTGTTTCTGTGCAATAAGAATAATCTATTTTTTTTATTTAAATATATATATACACACTTACGTTTTATATATATATATATTTAAAAAAAGCTCTCAACTCAATTTTGACTAATTATTTTTCTACTTACAAAACTAAAACTGTGTGGTTTCTTTCCAAACTAAATTTCACTGTACTCCAAACATCGGATAAGCATCGTAGACATGCATTATACACACACACACATCTTTGGTGCAAGAGTCTCTACCAGTCTGTCCTGCTCGCACCTGAAAAAAAAAAAAAAAAAAAAAAAAACAGGTACGACTAAAATTAATTCCACGAAAAGTTGGTACAACTTATACAAGCTCGATTGCTCATCGGAAGCTCGTAAAATTGCAATTCCATTTCGCGCCTCGAAACAAGTCACACACACACACACACACACACACTGCAGCACGCAAGCTCGTATATATACATATACACGACGCATTATTTATCAGGCTTATAAGTTTTGTATATATACATTCCTCTTGGCTATGTCTGTCCAGCATATAAGGAGTCACTCGCGTGCGCTTCGACTTTGGCGGGATAAAAAAGGAGGGAATGAAGCCCGGACATTTCGATCTCTTAAGAGAGCAGCAGCGCTTGCACGCAGAGCTGCAGCTCCTCGCGCCTTTCCTGACTTTTGCCTTATCGTCCTACAGGATCTTTCTCACTACCTCTCTCTCTCTCTCTCTCTTACGCTCTTCCTCGTTCTTTCGAAAGGACCCGATCCGGTTGTAAACATTTTTGCAAAAGAACAGCGACGCGCGTATATATATATATATATATATTTGTATCGGGAATGCGATTGAGACGTACTCGATGTTTTAGCACGGAACCGATTTATCGTTTCTCGTTCCTTTTTCTTTTTTCCCTTTCTTCTTCGTCCCCTTTCCTTCCTCGTCTATACATGCATCTTTTCCTGTACATCTATCGCACTTGTGTATTCCATGCATCTTTAATTGTTTTCTTTTTACATCAAGGCGACATCAAGGTCTATAAACATAATAAGACTATAAACTTGAAAATTTAATTATTAGTCATTGAAAAATAATAATTTTACATCCAATTAGAAATACGATTTATATATAGGTACAAGCAGCTAAGAATATATAGGTAATATATTTGAATATCCAGTGACATTATGCATAAAAGTTAAATAAATTTACATTTGAATTACAATATAAATTGTGAATGTGTGTTCAATTTTACATTGTGGATAAATTTCTTCGGTTATATTTGAAATAAATTATTTATGTAGTGGACTTGATAATATAAATAATTACTCTCATGCATATATAAATAGATAAGACTAACAAGTTTCATTGAATAAATTCCACATTATAATCTAATTAATTATTAATTAAATTAATAAAGTTGTAAAAATATAGCATTAAAATAATTTTGCGAGACTTATTTTAATTACAAACGATAATTGTTAATAATTTATATACTTGTGCAAGCATTAAGATAATTGAATTCTCTAAGCTTAAATTCTAATTACAGAAAGACAAATTTGCCAAATTACTCAGTCGCGCACTTCTATGTAACTGTTCGTGCAACAACAGACCTAATATATAGACTGTAATTTCCGAGCTATTTTGGGTTGAGTCTATATAGTATATTGTCTACTATATACTACATTGATCTTGTCGGTTTCATCTCCTAGTATAACTGGCGTATCCAATTAAATGTTCTATTATAACTGCTCTTACACATCAATATCAGAATGTAATCTGAATGTACAAGAGCCTGTTTTGGAAAATGAGGTGAATCCAAAATACATAATATTATGCTAAAATTCTTATCTATATAATCATCTATTATTAGCTTATGTCTACATTTTTTTTGTTTACATTCAATTGTTACATGTAGATTATAAAATCATTATATGTAGGTTATTTTTGATGATCCCTTATTTCATTACAATTAAAAGAAGAATTAAAATGTTTACGGTCTATTGCTCGAACCTCATGTTGTAGCTGCTGAACTGTCCAGTAGAAATTCAGGGTGTAAAAATTAGTTTTATTTTCATTCTCTATAAGAGGATTACATCGCGAAAAAAGTCGTTCGTACAGTTCGTAATCCCCCCGCCCCTAAATTTTTCAAAATAACCACGCGCTTCAAGACTAATATGAAAGATATTAATTTACTGCTTAATACTTGTGCCCTGGCGGCCGCATAAGCCACTTAACGCATCAAAGGCGGGGAAAAAAGTGCATTTATTTGCAGCCGTCGCTTTCCGTCCGTCCAAATTAAAAACTGCACATATCTCATATGTATATGCGCAGCCGAGAAAGAGAGAGAGAGAGAGAGAGAGAGAGAGTCAAAGCTTAAAACGCTCACGGGCTCAATCTCACTCTCCTACTCCTTCCATACCTCATAGTCATGCGCGTCTCCTTCTCATTATATCTGATGTCTGTCCCTTACTCCACTTTATTCAGCAACAGCAACAGCAGCAGCAGCCTATCTGAAAAACCAGTTCCTCTCGCGAAATTATTTCCATCGTTAAGCACAACGTTTATGTTGATCGGCGGCCCAACAGCACACACACACACACACACACACGTCCAAGTGTTATATGCATATTACCAAAGTATATACCCGCGCATGAATATGGATGATTATTCCGCGCAGAAATAAGAATGACGTCTCTCTCTCTCTCTTTTTCTCTCTTACACTGCAAGTGATGTACCCCCCTCCTCCGCCTCTTTTCCTTTCTTATTAGCCTTCGCGAATTAACAATTTCGGAATATATCAATAAATTAATATGCACGATTAACCGCGCGCACACCATGCAAAGAAAGCGAAAGAAACCATAGCTGATGCAGTTACACACTCTTCCACACATATACGCCATGCGTTTGTAATCTCTGGAATATCGGCGTGTATCGAATTAACGAGTTTAGGGGTGTGTGAGGGGGGGCGGGGGGAGGGTATTGATGGAGTGCCTCTTTACGTGGGAACAAGGCGCGCGATTGATAAAGTAATTAAGGAGGCGACACGACAACAAGGTTTGCGCGCGCGCAACTCTTGTACCAGCTCTCGTTGGCATATGTGCGCGCGCATGTGTGTACGATGCAAATACGCGCGTGCACCGGTGTATTACCGAAGGGAATATAATCTAGAGTGGAAGATGTCCTTTTGGGTGAATTAACCCTTTCGTGACTGCCCGAGGTTTGCAGAAGTCGATGTAAGTTTCGCGGCGGCTGATAAAGGTTCGTTGCTTTATTTTTCGGCGCTCGTTGATCAGCCGCGTGTCATCCGTTTTATTACGGTCGGAATCGATTTTAATTTCCATTAATATCGACTGTAATGATTGCTTTGCGATCCTGCAATTCAGATATTTATATATATTCGATTGGTAATGAGGTAGGGATACGAATATTGTTTGTGCACTGATGAAAATCGTTAAGATTAACACGAGATATTGTATAGCTTTCGAATTGTGACCAGAATTACGAAAATAAATATGTTGACCGCGTTTTAATTGCAATCTCAAACCAACTTGGCTTGAATGGATGAAATCATTCGTTTTCAGTAGCCTATAGATTAAAATTCCAGTTCCAATTCCGTTTTTTTATAGAAAATCTTTTATTTATTGTACTTGACTTGTCGTTTATTAGTTTCAATTTTTAAAGATATCGCGAGTATATGTTCTAACAACGATGAACCAAACTAAAAACTAAAATCTCAAGTCCTGCGAACAATACAGGTCTTGATGTATTCCATAGGGTAGCTCGGAAAAGCTGCGACAAAGATTTTCCCCGCGCGTACGAAACTTCTTTTCGCTTGTTTGCGAGGAGAGAGAGAGAGAGAGAGAGAGAGAGAGAGAGAGATGGTATATACAGTTACGCAAAAGAGGGCCTCATAGTCTCTCGCCGAAACTTTTCTTCTTCCTCTTTCCCAAGAACACCACTCGTATACACCGGCTTTACCCAACAGCTGCAGCAGCAGCAGCGACGGCGCAACTTCCGCGAGGCGCGCGTTTGAAATTTCAAGACGTCCCGAGTCGGCCTCTCTCTCTCTCTCTCTCTCTCTCTCTCTCGCAAGACGATTTGGAGAGTTGCTTACATGACGCACAACCGTTATCAGAGAGCTTCAAAGGATCTCTCGTCTCTGCGCGAATGCTCCTCGTGCTGCTGCTCGGATGCCTTCTTCAAAGTCCGAACTTTCGATAAGCGTCCCACCCCCCTATCCCGCGTCCGAGCATTATTATGTATATGTATATATATATATGGAGTATACGAATTTCAAATTTACAAGATGAAAGCGGAGGAAGAGAGAGAGAGCATATATTATTTTTATCATATACGTATGTATACCCGGCGAAAATAAACCCGCGTATAGGCACTCCGCGATTCGTTTTAACTTTGTCGAAGCTGGGATTGGATGTGTAGACGCATCGTAATTCTGTAAGTCGTAGACGTGAGGCTTGTGGAAAATACTTTTCATTTTAGACATCGGTATTTCAGTCTACCCATACCAATAGCAATAATTTCGTATTTTATTTCATTTCAAAATTTTAGTTATAAGTACTGTTATTTTTTTTAGTTACGATTTAAAATATCATTTTAAAAATAGTTATGCGATTAATTATTATCGATGAAGTATAATTTATATTGGACGCTGATATTATTTAAGAAGAATATTTTCAAATCGAATTTCACGTCGAATGAAAAATTCCGTTTCTAACTATTTGCACACACGCACACATGCGCACTAGTTTCTGAGAAAAATCACAAAGAATAACTATTCTCGTATATAAGAACGTAGTTCCATATTCCATCGCTCCGGGCTAAGCGTAACATAAAAGTAATCCAATAAAATATCCCCCAGCCGGAGAGAAAAGCTTCCACAATTTTCTACGTACACACAATCGCAACTCTCGCCATACAAATAAAAAAAAAAGACTCGCACATACACGCCTGCATCTATATTGATAACCTATATACGACTTAATAAGCTGGGCGTTCCGCAAGAAGACTTCTATCATTGTACCTCGAGAAAGAGACAGAAGTCGTCGACTTCCGCTTTCGTTCCATCGCTACACGTCTGCCGGCAGGCAGCTCTTCCTTATCGCGCGTTGGCCCGAGCAAGTAAGAAGCATCGATGCTCTTTCTTTCCTCGCAAAGTAGCGCCAAGAGAGAGGGAGGGAGAGAGAGAGAGAGAGAGAGAGAGAGACAAGAACGACAACCTTCTATACTTATATCATTTATTTCTCCGCCGAATAAGAGGTAGGGAACAAGAAGTAAGAGGAAGAGCGCTGCAGTGTTGCTCCGCAGAAATTGGCTGGTGTGCAGCGGCGGGAGGTGGCTATATAGGACGGGAGGCATCGAGAGAAGCTAGAAAGAAAAAGAAAAAGAGGTGGAGAGTTGAGCCCGTTGGAGCAAGTAATCACACAAACAACGACGACAACGACGACGTCGACGACTACAAGAGGCGCGGAGAGAGAGATAGAGAGAGAGAGAGAGAGAGAGAGAGAGGAAACAGTCACGAAACTGACGAAGGACCGACGTCAAGGAGTTCGAAAAAGATAGAGAGAAGACGCAGAGAAAAGAGTGCGCATCCCCCAATATGCGACATACGTGTGTACTCTCTCTCTTTCTCTTTCTTTCTTTCTTTCTTTCTTTCTTTCTTTCTTTCTTTCTTTCTTTCTTTCTTTCTTTCTTTCCGCCAGTTCACCAACCAAGACTCTTTGCGCCAAAGGGTTGCCGAGGCGTTGCTGATTCCCTCATGTAGATTACTGCTTCTGTTGTTTTTCTGGGTGCCTCTCAGGAGCTGCGCGAAACAGAATCCAAGTTCTGCAGAACTCCCGTGTGAGATACGCGCGATGGGCTTGAGGGGAACTGCCCTGGGCTGGATAGGCGCCGATTCAAAGAGACACATCATTTCATATATGGCTGTGCCGATGTATACAAAATCGAGAATGAATACACCATAATACTATCTGCGTACCGAAACGGACAAGCTCTCATTTCAGATCCGAGGTGCGCACCTTTGGAACTGCTTGCCTGCTGAGATCCGATAAGTTACATCGTTCAGCAGGTTCAAATCGCCTGTGAGAAAAGTACCTATTTGGGTTAGATTAACGTATATGCACTCGTGTTAAAGGCCGTTGATGAATGCTAATTTATTTTGTAGCTTCCCATATATTACATTTTAACCTGTATACATGTATTTATTCGGATCAGTTTACGAATGCTTATATTATATTATAACTTATATTTTTATTTTTACTTCATATTGACTTAAAGACAATAGACTGATTTTTGAGAATCTTATTTTGTATTATCAATCTGGAACCGTTATATTACTTTATATAGCTCGACTTATTATCTCATTATTATTAAGTTGTAATTGACTGTGATATCAGTAGAATGATTAGTAAGTGCAATTTTATATATATATTGTCTTATAAAATAAATATATATCTATGTTTCTTTCTTTCTTCCTCTCTCTGCTTCTGCTGTCTCTCGGAAAATTCGCTTTTCAATTTAATATCAATTTTCTTCCCTGTAAGCGTTCCGCGAGAGAAAGAAGGAAAGAGAAGGGCTCAAAACTAGTGTTTTCATTGCGAATCACATCGCTCTTCTCGCTGCTGGCTGTTGAAATATAATATTCGAAAAATGTTTGCGCTTCTGGTTATTGTTTTACCTATATATCGTCTACAGTTGTGAATGTAAAATGGAAATGTAAACTTGAATGTGAATCGGAGTGTAAATGTTTCGAAGGTAAGGAATAGTATTACATTTGCCTAAGCAGAATTATATAATTTTGAATCGGATATCAATTACGATTTCAAAGATTATTTAATATTTAAAGGACCAGCATGACAGATACAACAGTCAATGTTAATTTGCGTGGATGTGATAGGTCTGCTTATTAGGCATAAGTGTTCGCGTGTGCAAAATAGATTTTATTTGTCAATAGTGATTTTTCATACAAAATATATAATAATAATCTGATATAAAAATAGCGATCAACAACTAAAATATTGATTTTTTAAGAAAAAAATCCGGCCCTCAAAGGGTCAGTGGTTTGGCATCTGAAATAGAAGAGAAGCAGATTATGCGATAAGAAATTATTAAATCGTTATATCGCTATATTTATAACGGTAATGAAACTATTCAATCTTACATTATGCGTTCTATAAGAATATCTTCCCATGGTACAGTCTATAAATATATACACATCTATTTAAATTTAAAGAATAGATATACAACTAGAGTTTACACACCTTCCGTCACTTTGTGCGTTTCCGTGAAAATATTTTAAAAGGTCAATGTTCGAAAGGTCAAATAAAGTTCCCTATAGTCAAGAAATTCATATATTTAAATATAAGCTGAATAGAAAGAAAAGATTTTTTATAAATACTACTTTGCATAACGAATATTCACGGTATGTTTCAAGATCTTCGACAGCTGCTCATTATAGGTAAATGTAATATCGATTCAGTGGAATCCACAAAGACCACTTCAATAAGGACTTTGTGTTTCCAATATGACCCTTTCTCAGAAGGTTATTATTCAAACCTTTGGCTTGATCGCCGCCGCGATCAATTTTCTCAGATTTTCAATGCTCGAGATTCCTGTCTTTTAATAAAATTAACCCATATAGACGCGAGAATTTTAAGGCATGTAAAGAATTAGCAACTTCAATTAATTGGCGACAATTAATCTGTATTATTCCATCCAATTTGAATATTGATTATACATTGGCTTTAAGGACGTTTGATGGTAATTTCGAAAATTTCAAAAGATTCTGAAAATTTAATATGTTACCTATTCCTAGCATACAGAAACTGTTCTATAGTTTTTTTTCAGATTGGTTTATCGTTTTATTGTTGACTCTTATGGGGCGCTAAACGGCGCAAAGGTTTGATACAGAAAATAATAACTTATTAAATCTGTAAAAAAATATTCTGTAGCCTAAATTAGACTTTTTTCTTTATTATTAAATAAAGAAAATAGTCTAATTTGGGCGATAAGAATTTTTATATTAGGTTTGCACATTAAATAAGTGAGTAATTATGTGAAATCTTTGCGCTCCAAACATTGTGTGTAAAAGTACACGTTTGTGTCACAAATTTTACACACTAGGAATTGTGTTGTCTATGTTTAATATTACATCATTCGTGCAAGTGTGTAAAATCTGTGACACAAATGTGTACTTTTACACACTTGGATTTGGCGTGAAAGAGTACGTATTAAATTTCTTTTATTTCTCTTTGATTTGTTCAACAATGAACAAATCAAGATCAGATTAAGAATTTTGACGTACATTACGTATACATACGGCTATACATGTCCATCGTTTATTAAACAATATGGCAAAGTCTTGATATACCTTTTGAGGGGTAACCCTTAATGAAAAAATTCTCTTTGTGCAATACAATTCATATATTGTAATTTAAAATTTTTTAATAAAAACATTAAAGCGGAGTACCTGCAGGAAGCAATCGCATTACCTATGTTTATTCAATAATTAATTAAGATTTTATCTATAATCTAATAAAGCATACATTTAAAATCGAAAAGAAATCGACCAGCTGAAGAAGCAGGGAGATTCCAAACTAGGGCTAGAAATAAAAAAAAAACGGACTAGAAAGTTATAGATAGATAGATAGAGTGAAAGTGAGTGAGTATTGAACAAGAGAAGGAGCGAGATAGAACCGGATCTCGCACGAGTGCCGTGGCTGCCGTGTGATTGTTCGAACAAGCCGAACCTAAGTACACACACGTGCTCTAGGGCTCTCTCCGTTAAACGCAGAGTGCGAGAGAGAGAGAGAGAGAGAGAGAGCGAGAGAGAGATGCAGCGGCTCGGCGGTGGCGCAGCTCTCCCGAAAACGCTTTTCAGCGGGCTCGTTCGGACGTAAACAAATTACGCTCCGGTTTGGTACAAGCGCTCCCGCTCTCTTTGCATCTCTGTGTATGCATGCGTGTGTGTGTGTGTGTGTTGTGTGCACAAGTACGCCAAGGGGTTGTAAAGGAGGTATACAGTGGCCAGAGCCGCGGAGCCAGGGAATGGCTCTCGAGGGGGATCCGCATACGCGAGTGTGCAAAGCGAAACCTTCTGAATTATCTTCGCGCGGCTGTGGTATATTGCTCTGCGATCGCTCGCTAGCTCTCCGCTCTTTTCGTTGCT
>UELU01129215.1:0-22774 GCA_900490025.1 Megastigmus dorsalis
CCCCTCGCTCCCTCGGCCTTTGTGAAACTACGTGCTCTCCTCCTCTCGCGCACACATACCTAAACTATACATACACGGTTGCCACCCCCGCGCGGATTTTAGCGCGGAGAGGGAGAGAGAGAGGGGACGTAAGCCGCTATGCGGGCGAACCTGGCACTGGTCCAGCAGCAACAGCAGCAGCAGACCCACCGACTACGGCTTTGGAAACTGCCAATTTTTATTAGGCACTCGCGCGTGTACACGCGCACACAGGCGGGCGGAGGCTGTCGTTCGTCATGACAATGAAAATGGCTTTACGTTATATACCAGGTTCGCTCGCGAGGCTCGGGGGCATTTCCGCAGCTTCCAGCATCAAACCTCGATTCGCTTCGGTTCGGCCGATTGTACCGAGCCGTATAATTGATACATTAATAATTACCGCAGCCAGGCTAATTCGGCCTACGGGAGCCCGGGAAGTTAAGTCATGGAGAATTTATGAGATTTGATGGATTCTTGATGACCAAGTTATTGCGTTATACGCGATCGCACGACGGGTCTGTGCTGTTTTTTTTTTACAGTGCGTAAATGGGGAACGGGATCGATGCGGAATTACGTTTTGCTTTGGCGATTTGAATTGCGTTTGATGAATTTTCGATCTGGCTTGCCTTTTGCTGTGAAGCGCAGATGATAGATTTGGTCGGATATGTGAATATCTAACTTTATTATGGGGAATTGAGTATACATTTGAAAAAATCGTTTGTTTACTCAAAGTCGATTAGACTCTAACGGATTATTTTTCATTTATATGTTGCATTTTTGTAAGCATTCGATAATTTGAAGGATAAGTATCACATTGACGCTACGTCGTAATTTTTTTGTAACGCGATTCTTTTTCCTACATCGAAATTCTATATTGTTTTTATTATTTTTACAACAAGATTTTTTATACACTATTTGATATTCCTTTTTCGGAAAATACTCCATGAATCTCTAAAAGTTTCTAATCTACAAAATTATTCATAAAAATAGATTAACTATAATGTAGCTGTAGCGTAATTTTTAATTAATTAATAGAATCAATTTTACCGTCTTACATTTATATTTTAAGAAAAATTATACAATCCAGTGTTATGATGTCCTATATCGGTTAGCGAATTTATTTTAAGATTTTTTGTTCAGCGCAACGGAATAACGCGGATAACGTCTATATGTAACCTTGGTTGCTAAAGTTACATTATAAAAATTACCTCAATTTCCCGTGTCCATGAAGTACTTTATTCTTGCTGTACGAATTTATGAGCTAGATAAATGCTTATTTTAAACATGCGACGGCTCTTTATATACACTACGAGTGTTATTTTTGGTAAAGCTCTATATATCGGAGCTTCGATGTCACAGGTAAATTTTACATAATTGTGAGGTGTTGTTACGTGCTGAATTTCACTTTATTCTAAATTTACTTTAAATATTATTTTACATTCACTCGATACTCACTTAAAAACATAATAGAAATTCGTTTTAATACAGTGAATTTATACTCTAATCCAATTTTACCTTGTTTTTACAAAGTTTATTTTACAATCCAGGCTTAGTATTATTTCTGTTTTTTCACTACAAAAAATACTATTTATTTTCCTTTTCTATTGAAAAATAGAATCAGGTAATTTATTTCTTCGAATATAATGGAAATTCGCGTAATGTTTTAGTTACCCGAATGAAAGTCATATAAAACATAATAATAAAACGAATTTTTTGAAAGTTGCGTTCTTTCACCAAAAGCTTTAATAAACCTTCATGTAATATTGTGCGATTTACAATTTATTGTAGAAGTATTTCTCGTTAACAGTAAAATAACTTAGCGTTACGACAGCTTACATTTGCCAGAGATAATTAAACAAAATAGAGCTTTGGAGTAACAAACATCTTGTTACGTTGATTAGAGAGTTGTTCTGAGATGTAATTACGTTTTCACAATGATATTTTAATGAAATGTTAAGGTAGCTATTCTAATGACAATCAGAATAAAAATAATAAAATACTTATGTAGTGAAATATAAGTACATCAATACTATGCGTAGAAAAAATGCTTAACTTTACAACAATTAGTAACACTAATTAGCTGTTGATATATCCACTTTAAATTTTCTTTAGGCTGATTCAATGTACAATATTATCCGAAACATAAAAAAAGTATAGAAAAAGAGTCTAGACCTTCATTGATCAATTTAATTCGTTAATTAATTGAATCAATTTTATCGCGTGTGCTGACGCATTTACTTTTTTCTTCGTGAAGTGACAAAAACTCGTACAATAAAATTGGCGATTTGTTAGAAATTTTAGTTCAAGTGTGTTATTTTTCATGAATACTAGCCTTGAAATAATAAAATTAAAAAATATTATGTAATACACATTATATACAATACATAAATCACATTTTGGTTAGATAAAACTAAGCATTATACGAAAGTTTTTAAAGAGTACTAATTAATTTTAAATACTAAGTTATTTAAAAAAAAAAGCATAACTTATTATAATTAATTAGCAGCGTATTTAACGCGATCATAAGAAAAGTTTTCTGGGTTAAATTTTTAAAGGGATATTCGAAATTCATTGTATCATTATCTTCTAAGTAACTTAAAAATCGATGTAGAATCCTTTTATTTTTGCATACTTTTGCTAACGATATCTGAGACGCATCGTCACCACGAAGCATAATTTATTTTTAGAACGTCTTGAAACACGATGTCACTAAAAATATCCTATATAAGGTTCTTGTATTTTCTTCCAGCTGGCATCATATGGTTCTCTACGAGTTTCCTATATTACAGACCCCGTATTCCTTTCTGTATTTTCACATTGATTCGGTTCGCGCGCGTTACGTGCCGCTCGGCAGTATCGACGACATTATTACCTGGAGATACAGCGACGGCGGCTTTTGGTGCTCCTTTGCTCGCAGCTGTATCTCTCTTTTTCATGAAAATGAAAGAATATACGGAATGAAAATGTGTAATATCGAGTGGTTCGAAGGAACAGAGGAATGCCGAGGAAAAATGAAACTATGTCTATGACTTTTGATGAGGAGAAATTCCAACGGGAAATGATCTTCCGGAACGAGTGGCTCACCTCTCGGTAATATCAGCTCTTCGCCAATTAAACTCAGTGGAATGTTTTTGCTGTACAAAAGAGTGGAATAAACTATACACTCGTATTTTAAAAAATATACACTTTTATGAATATAATCCAGTTTTATATCAAATCACCTGTGAAGTACTGCTTATGACAAGAAAAATTTATTTACAGGAATTTAGTTTTCAATGAGTTTTCCATTCGAAGAACTTGTAGTGCTAGTATTGTGCAGTTCTGATTAATAAATAAATGACATTAAGAACTTGTTTATTGCTTTTAAATTATTATTTGCTAGTAATTAATGAAATAAGAAGTGACTGGGATTACTCTCGATTCTCTCACCTAAAACCGCGAAATTTCTTTTTTCTTTTGCTTAAAAAAAAATTAACAGGTGCTTTAGGAATAATACTACTCGTACGCATTCATAGTACACTTTGAACTAACAAAATATTGCCATGCCAATTACATTGTTATCAATTAGAAATGTTAAAATTATTACTTATGTCGACTGTACTCAACTATAAACTGACAAAGATATTTCTATCGGTCTTACAGTCTAATCAGAAATCTAATTAGAAATGTTATTAATAAATAATATAAGATATTTAAGGATTGTGAACCTGATTCCCCCTATGCGTGAAAAAAAAACGTTAGAAAACATTGATGAAACTTATTGGGACAGTAGGAATCATAACTCATGTGACGTGAAACTTTCATTCGATATTGCGATGTGAATTCTCAGAAAACTATGAGGTTCGAGGAAAAGAAAATTCAGTGATAAAATGGGATTTCGATGCAGGTATCAGGACTGCGAACTTTTTAAATGTAATTTTACGTAACGAATGCATTCGCGTTTCTTATTCAATTTGTTTTACCAATAATTTTCCAGAAAGAATAATTATGAAATTCATATAACTTTATGAATTTTGTGAAACTTATAATATATGCATAAGGTTGGAAAGGCATACAGTAGAAAGATGCATTTTTAGATGATATTTTCATTGCATTTCGATGCATAGAAGCAGATATATAACAGCATATGCAAACCGTTTGAATAAACCGCAATGAATAATTATTCTGCATATCGCAGACATTGGATCAGTAAAAATATGAATTTATTCTTTATATATAGGTTTTATAATAAGTCGTATAAGAAATAGTCAAAGAGAAATGATTTTTGCAACTTATGTTAGTATTGTGAGTTATCAATCTTACGGACTTTGAATGTATTACTGCAGAGACTTAAAATTGATTTTAGATATATATTATTCATACGATTGTTTTACTAACATTACAATAGTGCGGCATGCTAATATCAGTTATTTTAAATTTCCCTATAAAAATTTCAGGTTCAAGTGTATAAAGTAAAAGTATGCTTGTAATTAAAAAGTAAAAATACAGTCAATTGGAAATACAATTTTTTTTTCTATCGGATGCCGATACATAAGTAATATCTTATATTCTTTGTGAATTGTTAGAATTTTTTCAATACACTGAAAAATAAAAAAATAGAAAAGTTTGAAAATAATTCCGATATGTCATACCCGTACAATGGCAACCTTTGATCCCGTATGACTGTGACGTCAGCCAAAGGAACTTTATCACAATATAACTTTCATGAATTCGAATAGATTTAAAAAATTCAAGAAAATAGTTAATACTAGTTATGTTTCATTATCCAAATTATTCACAGTTGTCAGTAGAAAAACATTAGACGCACATATATTTCTTATAAAACAATATATATACATATATATATATATATCCTTTACAATATTTCTCTGGCCCATCATATACACTATTCAATGGAACAAATATTTTTAAGTTTGATCAAAATGTATGCCTTAAAAAAGAATAGTTACTAGATATCACGCAGTAAAAGAAATCCTTCGTAAAATTCAATGATGTTCAATCAATACGTTAAGACGAACAAGTTTTCCAATTTTTTAAAAGATTCGCAGAAAGTATAAAAAATAGTTTACAATTCTATAACATACGTCTTAACAAAAAGTATAAAAAACTCTCAATCAAGAAGTGTCAGTAGTAAGATAAAATGACCAGTCTTGTGTCTAAAGAACGTATAATATGACTGAAAGAAGAAACCATATATCTATACGAGATGTTTATAATCATTTTCTTATATAACAGATAAAATTAATCGCAAAATGCTGCGTAAGCGAAATTTATAATACAGCATAGGTTGAAAGGGCTTAATGTATTATTGAGCCTAGTTCTGAAAATATTGCATTTTGTAATTATGGATAATGATTATTGCTGGTCTTAGTCGTTATACAGATGAAGGCTTTACACTTTCCCGCGGAAAAATGGGACAATCGATTTATGCAGCTCAAAGAGAGTAGAAGAGAGATAGAGGGAGAGGGAGCAAGAGAAAGAGAGCAAGAGAGCTAGAGAGAGATGGGGAATGGAAAAGAAAATGATATAAGGATAACTGGTTTTAGGTCAAAACTCCGGTAGCTGGTCTTGTTAAAAAACCAAATTCCTCTTTCCTATGTAAATGGTTTCAATTTCAAGTTTAATGTATTTAAGCCTCCTGTTACCGACGTTACGAATGAACCAATATAGCAGGCATCGCAAGAAAAACAATAAAAGACGGTTAGAAGGCTTTACTTACAAAACTTTTTTTTTATTGCAATTTGTCGTTTTGCATAAGCAAACGTCGATCCGTGCGTAAACGATGCTCGAATGTATAACTTACTTGGCTTGTCCCGGCATACACACGACGCGGAACTTTGAACCGTCGACTTGCGTTGGCACAATTTCGCATAGAATGCCGCGCGCGATTCAGCGCATTCTCGCAGCATCACTCGGATCGAATGTGTACGTGTCTCGCTCGCTAATCAGGAGTTTCGCGGGTAGACGAATTTGAATGCAGTGTATGTGCTCGCTCGCCGTTTTTTTTTTCCCCTTTCTATTTCTTCCTCTCTTAGTCTAATTTTCATACTATCTTTAGCGAAATTAGCGGGTCAATAGGGCTTAATTCGAGCTAAAATAGCGGCAGTCACTGTAACAGCGTGTATTAGTAAGTTAAAAGATGTAGGTACTGCAGTTCTACATTATTATTATATCGAACATCGGACACTGTTATTAAAAAATTTCGCTCATAGTCATAAATTTACGGGAGGTGTTTTCATAACATAGAAGGCGATAAATGTATCTTTGTAACTGTACCTTAACCTACCTGTTTAGTTTATAGTTATGATGTCTTTGATAAGTGTTTCATAATGAAATAATATAATTAACTTCTTCTTTTATCCTATAGATGAACTTTTAAATCAGATACTTAAAATAAAGTATTAATATTTTTATTTAATTAAAGTGTGCGTTGTATTTAAAATTTAAAAATAACACAGTTTTAATTAATGAAACAATATAAATTCGTGTTTAAAATGCACTCCATGTAGATAGCTCGAAAAGGTATATAGTTACGCTCTCTAAATAAGTCACTACTAACTTATTTAGAGAAACTTGTTGTACAAAGGAAATTAGAAATTAACTTCTCATGAACAGAAGGATGAAATGAAATCTAGTTATTCAATGCCATGAAAAACTCCTAATAGGATTAGTTAAAAAAAGCGCCTAACAGTTTATTGTAATAAACCATGTATTAAGTAATTTTATATAATACTACCTACATAAAAAGTATTTATTTATGCTTATAGGTTTTACTGAATAATTAGATTCTAAAGACAATCTCATTATGTTGATTTTGAACTTTAAAATGTAAATGAATATGCATTTCCATTGATATAATTATTTTAAAGAAAGTATGTAATTACGCTTCTTGTATAATTTCAGTTTATAGTAGCTTCATCTTTATAAATTAAAAATAATAATTTTATGCAAGCAAATTGTAAGTATAATAAATTATTTTGTTTTCACTCGATCATCCACTGACTGATATGTACTACTTTACCGCGTCGCGAAAATAGAGTAAAATAGTACCTATCTTCGGCTTGAAATTCAATCGCTTGTTGTATAGGAACTCAGAATACAATTCCCGGTTCAACTATCAGCTGAAGTTCGATGTCCGAGTAAGAAGAAATATCTCTTGTAGCCAGTTAATAATCTATAGTATCAACTCAGCGTCAACTATAATCTTATTACCGGTTACATGCATAAGTTATAATAGCCATAAAAGGAATTATGGGCAGTTTTAACACTGTTAATTTTAAAATTGGATGAATCACTTTAAAACTGGATAACTACATAATATCGATGTAATATCGATTACCAATTTAAGTGTACCAATTATTTCGCCATATTTTCCGAAGAAGTTTGAATGCACATCTTTACTGGCGCATGAAACATTCCATCGAGATCGTTTGCAAAGGACGCGCGGGTGCATCTAAGGCTAAGGAGTTCAAGTGTTTACGAACGATTTTATGAAAGGCTGCCGAGACTCGTATATTTCCCGTCAAAGACTGGCTAAGGAGCAACAGGTAAATAGTTGTGGATCCACATGCAGCTGTCGCTCGATGTATAAATAAAAATCATGTGGCGCGCATGCAGAGTTTCTTTGATGTCTACGCTTCTTCCGCTTTTCTTATATACTTGGTTGTTCCTATCGATCGCTTCGTTCATCTTTTACTTGCTATTTATTACAATATTTGAATACACACTAATGAGCAGTTTATACGAGTAATTTAGCAAAGATATAAGTATATTATTTACTACAAAAATGATGGAAAATTCCATTGCTACCGTTTGATTGTTGTTATCAAAGATTTAATTAAACTGATATCATATAATAATTTAGTTTTCAAATAATTTATCGCATACTTTCTGCTTAAATTCACTGTCATAATAAAGTAGCATCCTTATCGTATTTTTTCCAGTACATTAACTGTTAGATCGCATCAGACTCCGATTCTCTTTGTCTTATATAATTAATTCTAGGAAGGCAAAGTTGAGATCGCATTTTTTTAATTACGATCACTTCTCTAAAGCTCGCGTAATTATAGTATCGGCTTACATTGATGCGCGATAATTTTGCATAATTTTTATCAGGAGCGATTTGATTTTTTTTTAATAATTATAAAAAAAAAATATTTTACTTAATAAATCAAATCAAATACAACTTTCGTGTCTTATACGCCGACGACAGACTGCTTTAGTGTCTTACTTCTACTGTGTATAAATATTGTATGCGCATGTGCATACGCAAGCGTGCAAACTATCCACTTATGTCCGTATCTTTCATTCAGTACCTGCATCATTTTTTTCAGTATGGAATATTTCGAGATGAAATTGAACTGAAATACGTAAAATCCGGTTAGAATGTACATACAGAACTTCCAAAAAGTAATGTTTTTAAAACCAAAAAAACATTAGCGGGTTGTAGAATTTCTGCGCGAGATAAAGTATATGTATAAGTAGGTACATAACGAGTATTGTTAGACGTCGTTAATATTTTTCAACGAAGAACAATTTTTTTAATTAAATGTTCTCGAAAACACTCCACAGAATGGTATAAGTTTTATGCGTCTTCTTTTTTATTACTAAAGATTCGGTTTTCTTCGCATTTTAGAATACCCACGGATTTTTATTACTTTATTTTATTCACAAAAAACATTTAAACTTGGATTTCATACAGTTTTAGATGAAACGAAAGAAAAATTTCCGAAAATACAAAAGAAATCCATTACTATGCATCGATGCTTTTAAAATAATTGTAAATAATAACAACAATTTAGTTACATCCATAAACATACTTATCGCATACTTACACACAGCCTTGAAATGATTTACAAAATAAATGAAAGCTTTGGATTATCTGCGCAACTTATCCCTGACTTGTCCTCTACTAATCTAGCTAAGAAAAATCGTCCTTCACTTCTTAAACCTTATTTAGTAGATAAGTGGAGGAATTCGAGAAAAATTAATCGCATTATTTGCCGTCAAAGGGACGTAATTTCAATCGCAACAATTTATAATTAAATGACAATATGTATCTCTCAATAGAAACGCATATTAGATATTCAATTTTAAAAGCGCATATGATATAAATATATATAGAACATATTTTCACAGTTATAACTGCAATACGATTGAAAAACATTATCAACGTTTTTAACGTACTTTTCATGATAATAAATAAATAAAAATTGTGTGATACAGTTTTGAAAAGTTAAGTTGTAAAAACAGTGCATTTTTTATTTTCCAATAATAATTATAAATAATTTTCGTTTAACTGTGATCTTTCTTCAGAAACATTTAAATTTCATATTTTTAATTACATTCGTTACTTCAAGGTGAAATCTCGTTTACTAAATTTTGCCCATTAAAATTATAAGTGGCCTAGTTTTTAAAACGCATTTGATAGTTCATGTAAAAAGAAATCAATGTTAGACAACTATGAAAAATAATAATAACAAAAAGATAATCCAATTTGTTAAACAGACCTAATCGATTATCAGAAAACCAATTGCAGTTTTATTCAATAAACTTTGATAATTGCTACGTTTTGAAGTTTTTACAAACTACCTTCACAAAAAAATACATTAAAAATAAAACAGAAAACTAATGAGCTCTGCTATATTATCGTTCAAAAAACACACCTTATTAATAAAAAGTCAGACATGTGGTTTTATATTATATTTCGATTAGGTAAAAATTCTAAACGGGCAGCTGATCGACAGCCATTCGAAAAGAAAGATATATAAACAATTAAAATTTGAAAATATATATAACATTATTATGACACCTTAATTAATAAAACTGATTAAGTCATTTACATTACTTTCCAACGTTAACACGTACTTTTTCTTATTATATATAATATGAAAAATAATATTTATTTTACCTAAATAAAATATTTAAACTCTGTAGCCATTATCCAAATTTGTCATGTAGAGGAGTTCAAGCGTAATTGTAGGGGCCCCATGCAAGAAGGGGCTCAGTGCTCGAAACAGTCAAAACGTGACGTCTTGGTTACCAAAAATCAAAATTGCTAAACTCAATTTTAAATAATATCAGCTTGTAGAGAATGAAAAAACACAGCTTTTTTACATTTACGGTATTTTGATAAAAATTATATTTTTGGAGATAAAAATTGAAAGCCAAGAATTTATAAAGGTTACTTTCGTTAGATTTTGAAAACATAAACTGCTGTAACTTCGTCAATTATCATCGAATCTTCACGAAACTTCGTACAGATGTGTAAAATATACTAGCGCTGGAGACAATATCATTATTATAGTAAAAATAGTCAATTTTTTTCGAAAATTTAATTTTAAATCAATAAAAGTCGGTCATTGCGTTTTTCTCACTTCAGCGAGAAAAAGTATCGACGTAAGTTTAAGCTGCGAAAAACTTCCAGCGAGACAATTGTTCCTCTATCCTTGACAAAGTTTTATACAAAATTTCAGATCGATCCATAATGAATTCAGTGAAATAGAGCAGTTTTATTACAGCCGCGCGTTCGGGCTCGTTTCTTACACGTCATCTTAATGCTTCCGCTCGCCGCGGCCGGAACTCACAAGTTGAAAATAGCCAGATTTGGCGCTCCCACTCCGCGCTGGGGCAGTTGACGTAAAACGCCTCATTTTTGACATTATGGAGTAACATAAGCTAGGTATTGTATTAAAATATATCATAAATTATTAAAAAAATAAATCAGGGACTGCGGCGGTCGGCCGGCAGAGTTTTCGCCGCGCGTCGTGTAGGAAAGCAGAGTTGCGCGTCTGCCACCAGGCGGTGACGTACAGCTTTTGGCGAACACTTACCTTAATAATTGTCGCCGAGGATATAAGTAGGAGCGTTAAACCTATGGAGCAAACAATTTTTGAGTTAATTTTTTTTATGCTGTATTTAATATATGTTCCTTTGTGGATATTCTTACTGGCTGTTTTATTTTCAATAATTATACGTTCCTTCGTGAATATTCTTATTGGCTGTTTTATTTTTAAACAGTATATTACGCTACATGACCTACAGTGGCGCATTTTTATCCCGAGTGGCGTATACGATTTTTTACCACGCCGGGCTAAAACACGTCCCACTTACATGCGCTTTAAATTAATCAAAATTAATTAAGAATAAGTAAGGCACAGCATTGTCTGCTGCTTTGGACGGGGCAAGTGCATTCGCAACATTTGGATATCTACCCATTTTGTTTCCAACATGGAGATTAAATTCTCACATGTATTATTGGTTCGCACAGGTTGTCCGTGGTCTGATAACGCATCAGCCAGAGGTACCCAAAATGTTCTTAAAATTTGTAATAGAGAAATTGTTAATTAATAGAGTTTGTTTTTTACTGTATAGTTGCTTTCGTAAAAAAAATAATTGAAATTACTCTATTACCTTATGTACCTGCCAAACCTTTGTAGCTTAGGACTATCATTGGTTCTGGCTAGGCGATCAATTAAATTAGTTGTGTGCATAGCACCTTCATTAATTCTGTTCGCCGGCAAATACACTAAGGCGTATGCAGACTCCAACACGTGCTCGTTCTCTAAGTTTATGCCTAATGCTTCCCATTTTTTAGCAATTGCCTGTAAGAAGAATGAAATTTTAGTATACATTAATAAAATAAGTCATACTTTGAGTAGCCGTAATATTGTGTAATTACTTGTTTGTAATGAAAAGAGCACTCCGAAATTGTTGCCGTTGAGAAATTTTTTTTTCTACTATTTATTTGTGCCCGCTCGAAGTCACTCATTAAAGACGTGACATTGTCTTTTATAGCTGGCACAATTTCAAAAATTTTTTTGCCAAATTGCATCGTACATCTCCGTTGTTTTGGATGAGTAATAGGCAAAAATTGCTGGAAAACCCTGCAAAATAAAAATTTGAAATAAAAAAAGAACAATTTTAAATAATTTAATAATTGAAAAATAAATAAAAATTTACCGCATCAAATTTCCGGAAATGTACCATAAAAACTTGAGCAATGTTCAAATTTCTAGGAATCATCTGTAATTAAAAACATATTTATAAACAACTCGATAATAACCTATTCAAGTATGTGAAAAAATATTAATTTATCAAATAATGAAGTATCATATTTAAAATAATTATATTTTTAAAGGTTTTGGAAATACAAATAAAATGAGACGTCAGACATCAAAATCAATTAAATCATTCTTTAATTAAAAGTATTTTAAAACAAACTGAAAATTAGAAAATCTCCAATATCTCCAAAATTGGTATTCATATAAAAAATTTTGAAAAGGTTGAAAAAGTTTTAATTATCGAAAACCATAGAAAATCGTTTTTTTTTTTTCATGATACCTAATAATTGATTAAATTCCACAAAAGTTATAAACTAACTTTCGAATAATTACATTTTTCAAAATAGCAAAAGAACAACGCAAAAACTATTTTCAAAAAAAGTCTCAAATTGCAGGTATTTAGAAGCTCTTTATAATGCATATTGTAAATGTTTTAAATATTTAACTGATAATAAAAAGAAAACCAAAAAAAACTAAAAACCAAAAAGACATTTTCTTAAATAAAACTCAAAAGTTAATACAAATCAAATAAAATGAAGAATACAAACTTTGAATGTTCCATCGCAAAACAGTTGCGTGCAATTGGACAGGCCTTCCAACATTCTATCGTGCACAAAAAAAAACTTTGAACCGTCGCTACCTTCAGCCATACCTTTATAAATATCTCTGGTTGGACGATATTCCTTCAACACATCGTCCATTCGTATTATTTTATATTTATACTCCCTATGATAATCCAATTCGTTGCGCACAGGTTCATATCTAGAATAAAAGGACGTAAAATATTTATTAATAAATAAATATAACAATATTTTTATTTATTTATTATACGTAAAATAAAACAATTTTTCATCACTCTAACCTCAAAATGTTTGATGCGATTTTACGGCTCGCTTCGCTCGGCAGAAAAACGTCTCGTGAGTAAAATAATCCTCTTCCGCCCCCGTGTCGAAATGTACTATTTTACCATACCCCGGACAAAAACACGTCATTATTCTTGTATCGCAGGCAGTAAAAACGAGGCATTATTCGTGAGTATGGAATAATATTCTGCGCCACGGGGATGCGCAGTAGTTTAAAGCATGCGCACTTGGACCTTCTACGAGTGCGAACAGTCTCGCAACGGCAAGAGGAAAAGAGACCGCACGCGTGTAGTACTCTAACCTGTACCAAGATTCTCTAAACGCTAATAAAAGTCGTAAGAGTATTATACGTTCTCACTGTCTTCTATGTGTACTCTTGAGTCACGTAGAGATAGTTAAGATTATGCTAATAGATTAAAATTATTGTCTATAGCAGTTTGATTATCGTTGAAATTAAGAGTATCGTAATTAACGATTATCGTGGAATAATCAAATGAATATTACAAAATAAAACTTATTCAACCGAACATAACAGAGAGATAATAAGATCATCCGTATCAAATTTATAAATTTCAGAAAGTGGAGTAGAAGACTGGAACCGAACCTAACCTAAGAAAGAAAAAAAGTTTGGAGCTATTAGTAGAGCTCTTAGTGATAGAATATGACAGCTTTATTTAATAATTCTGAATCAGAATCAGACTATAATGAAGAAAAAGAGGAAATAATGCTTAGGAACTTTAAAACAGAAAGTAAACTAATTTATCAATAATCTTCTACCTAAGAAGTCATGTGAGGTGTATGAAAATGTTTATATGACATTTATGAAATGGCATAAACAAAACAAAGCCACTTCATTTTCTGAAAATATTTTAGTAGTCTATTTTAATGAACTATCAAAAAAATACAGACCAACGATTCTATGGGCAAAGTGGTCAATGTTACGTACAACTTTAAACATTAAAGAAAATGTTGACATCAATGAGTACAATAATCTAAAAACTTTTCTTAAAAATCACACGTATCCCACGTAGCGTAATATACTATTTCTCAAAATAAATTTTAATATTGAAAATTAGACAAAAATTAGTTATTAATCAAAAATTACAAATAAATGACGATTAAATGGATTTAATTACACGAGAAATGAAAACACATACACATATACATACACACGAAACCACAGCAGATAATTTAAGGCGCAAGATAGATGGGCTTCGTAGCAAGGGTCAACTACACTGCCGTGAAATAGACAAGAGTATATGGAAAAGGGCATCACGTGTCGCTCAGACGTCATAACTGACTATTTTGCCAATGAGGGGGAGAGGGTGTGAAAACAATAACACAGCAGAAAAATCTGAGTTCGGATCGACACCGCTCGTGTTTTGGCGGGCCGCTTCGCCGCTGGTCTCTATAGCGCAGACGAAAAAGATACCACGAAATCGGTTGTGCGCGAAAGCACAGAATTGTCAGCATGCAAGAGACTCTGCACTCTAAATCGAAAAGATGAAAAGTAGAAGGTAGAAAGTGTAAACTCTATAGTTTAATAATTAAGTTGTTGAATTTATTATTCCTTTACTTTGTTAAACTGGGAAAGGTGAAATTATCGATCTTCATGGAATATATTTAACAAAAATTCTCTATTTAATTCACTTTTGCGACGTTTCGAGGGCTTAAGAAGTATACCCTCCTCTTCAGGCTAACCAAAAACAAATAAATAAAAAAATAAAATAAAAATAATTTTTATACTTTACAATAGTGTAAAATAGCAGTTTCATCTTCTGAAAGAGCAAATTGATCATTTTCATCTTTACAAACAGTAAAACGATTAGTTTAATTTTTTGCTAAAGATTAAATTACGCAGTTTCTACTTTACAAACGTGTGGACTGGTAAAGCGACTCTTGAAAAGTGTAAATCAATAATTTTCATCTTTTACTAAAGATTACATTACGTAGTTTCTACTTTACAAACGTGCGAACTGTTAGTGAGGTGTTGATGTTACTGAACAGAAAAACATCGAATAAGAAGTAAAACAATGAAATAAAGAAAGCCAGAGTCAATAGAAGACATGAAAAAACTCACTTAAGTGAACGTATAACCAAATTTTGAAAATCGGAATCTTCAGGCGTTTCAGTTGGCTGAGGTACCTGCCCGCATAGAAATTCTTCTATGGTTAAATCATGGAAAAAAAATTCTAGGTAAATCGTGGATAAGACCTTTGAAAATTTATTGGAAAGAAAAGCATATGAGCAGAAGCCATGATTCTGCCATGATTTAAATTTGCGAAATCTGAAAAAATTTTGTAGAGAAATCATGACTTACTTTTTTTAATTTTTTTACTTCGGCCCAAAAAACTTTCCCATGAATTTCCCATGGAATATTTAATCTATTAAATTGCAATAGTATGATTTTTCCAATGATTTTCTATGAAATATCGTGGGAAAATTATTCCATTTTTTTATCCGGTTATAATTCGCGGGAATAGAAACATTACTCGACAAGTACGAGAATTACATTGCGCTCGTGAGGCGAATACTATTATTATAAGTGCGCGAAACTTTTAGTGCAAAAACTGCGAGAATCAGATACGTTTCACATATCGAACAAGCACAATTAATTAAAAAATTAGTATAGAATTGCTTTATTATATAAAATAAAAAAAGTGAAAATAAAACAACATCAAGTAAGTATATAACATTTTATATTCTCTAACTAGTTACTAATACGTACATTTCTATAACTACTTACAAAGATTTTTTTATTTTATTTATTATCTGCCTTTGCGAGAATTATAATCTGCATATTTTGCGCGGCTGTCGTGACGGCTATGCAATGATCTGTGACGTTTGTACAGTCGTCCATATATCGGACTACGCGAACGTTGTACGTCTCTGCGATTGTGTGAGCGCCTGCGACTGTGTGAACGCCTGCGAATGCGTGAGCGTCTTCGCGTACTTGTAAAGGATCGCATAGAACTGCGTGATCGCCTGGAAGTTGGTTTTGATTGACTGACGGATCTTCCTGGACTACGAGATCTACGTACTCCCCGATTTTTCTGGAATTTTTATTTTAAGGAATGATATAAATATACCGTAACGGACGTAATTAAATACTTACCGAAGCTTCGCTCACGCGCTGATCAACTTTTTCCTTGATTTTCACAGATTTTTGCGGCGTGCAAGGCTTATGAGTCGTTGTTGTCTAAATATGTAATATGTCTAAAATTTTAAGCAAACTGTGAATAATAGTAAACCAGTACGAGAAATAGGCAATGCATTGAATAAAACTGCTATTATAATATATAATATATATTATAATCCTCACCGAAATTGCTATAGTCTTAGATGGTTTATGTACATCCAATCGCTCTTTGGATTTTCCAAGATTGACTGAGGATTTTCGCATGTATGGATTGTATAAAAGGCTTCTCTCCATACAACGTAGCATTTCTACTCTCCACTAACGCAATAGATACAGATGTCTACTCGTCATCCCTTACTCGTGAAATGCTCGATGTCAGTTCAGATGTTAGCTGTAAATTAATAAAATTATAAGCACATATTAGTATTAGTACGTTAATAAATATTATTCACTGATTCGCAGAGCGATTAAGTTCTTTTATCCATATCGCTGATTGCTTGATCATCAGGAGCCGTGTTTTTTTGCTGTCCTTTTTCAGAATCTGATCTTATTTTGGATTCAGACGAGTTGCCATTCTACAAAAAATTATTTATTACAGTAAGACGTTGATTTATTAGTAACAAAAGTATAAGATTCACCTGTTTTTTTAATGGTCGTTTCGGCTTGGTCGTGTTTGAGGGCTTCGGATTTCTTAGAGTAGTGCATTGATTTGAAAGGGTTTGCATATATTCTGTAGCACTCAGCTTTTTCACAGTGGCGTGCTTGCTTACAAACCCTTAGACCCATAATAAAAATTCCTTTAAAGCAATAATTTAATTAAAAATTGTTATATTAAACTAATTTTACTTACAATACACAGTTTTGCTGATATTTTCAGGTATACCGGCTCGATTTTTATTTCTTACCGGCACCATTTAACCAAATTTTCTACCACAACTAAATGTTAAATTAATCGTCGGACCATTTCCTTCGGCTTTTCTGCGAATCTTTGTGCATCAGCTAGATCCATTTTATCTATATAAAGCCCTGAGTTTAGTTTTAACTCAAGAGCCCCTTTTCTTTTGTTGTATCCTGGTAAAGTTTTGAATGAGCTGTTCTTCTAAGGGACGAAAAATGACAATATTAAATTATTTTTTGGTCTAGCGGGCCGAAAGTGCCACTTTCTCTCCCGGGGCCGGTTTGAGACAGTGGCAATTTCGTCCACGCTAGGCAAAAAAATAGTATACACACCATGGGAAGTAAATAAGAATGCCTCAGATCGCATATTTACATGCGATCTGATACCATTCTTACTTTTCCTCCCTAGGTGTGTAATGTACTATTGATTATTCTAAATTAAAAATATTAATTACGTAAAAATGCTACTGTAGAGTAAAAATTTACGTTTATTCCACTGCATTCCTTGCTGCATTTGTCTTGTAAATTTTTCACGAGATTCAACAATGTATACACAGTTTTTTTGATTGTCTCTGTAAAAATAAAATAAATATTTTGTCAATATTATTTAATTATTATTATATTTAAAAAGTAATGAATCTATAAAAAGGGGTATAATAATTATTATTTAATAATGTAAACTCACCAGATTCATAATTGTCACATTGCTGACATTTTCCTACAGTCCGATCATTAATACTTCTTAATTCAGAATCATCCTGCTCTTCATTGATAATACTTTCCTCGGTATCATCAACTACACCTCCTCTTTTTTCTTCTTCGCTTCTATCTTCTATTACTTTGTTGTCTTCTTCTTCTTCTTCGTCACTATGCTCATCTCGAGTTATTAATTTATCTTTTGACTGCTCGAAAATAGATTGGATTTTCTGAACGGATATATTCAATTGATGTTTGGCAGTATTTTCTTTTTTTTTCTGTTGATTTAATTTTTCTTTCAACTGGGATTATTATTTTTCCTTCTTTGCTGACTCGTATTGATTTTAACCAATTAGCATCATTTGAAATTTAAAAAATGTGAATATGCAGGTAAGTAGTTATAGATATACAGGGACAGACTGATAGAGAGAGGGAGAGAGAGAGAGAGTAGAGTAGAATAAATTTTATTGAGGCCTCGGGGTGTAACCCCACATGGCCTGATAGTATAACATTTGCTTTACATAATAATCGTATAAATATAATAAAAGCAAAAGCATATTAAGAGTGCCAGAAAAAAAGAACAAATGTAGCAATAATAAAAGAAAAAATAAACTTAACAAAGTTGCTCTATGTAGCAAAACAATACCAGCCTCTAATGCAATAAAAATAAAAATAAGGCTATAGAATATTTGTTCTCTTAGAAAAATTGAAAAGAATGTAAAAAGAAAAATTTAAGTACTTTGCCCCGATTATACTGTCTTTGATGAAAGAATAAGTATTAATAAGAAAAGCGAGCGAGGCAGTCTCTTGCATAACTATGGCGATGTCGTCTACTTGCGCTCCAAAATGGTGAGTGGAAGAGGCCCCTCAGCCGTCCACTGGAAGGCCCTCGGTCTCCACTCGGTGCATCCAGTCGGCAAAAAAGCTTTCCTTGAAGTCGTGCACGTGATCCGAGTCGAACTCCAGAGGCCACAGCTGGTTGAGGAGGTTGGACGCGGTGATTGTAAAAGAGCGCCGCATGGCCAGAGAGAGAGAGAGAGAGAGAGGGAGAGAGAGGGAGAGAGATAGAAAAGGAGAGAGGGAGAGAGATAGAAAAGGAGAGAGCGAAGGCTTGCAAATTTGTAGATATGAGAGGTTATAGAGGTCCTGAAAATCACAAGAGATGAAAAGAGGATGAAGTGGGAGGGAAAGAGAGAATGACTAAATGAATGAATGAATACGTTTATTAATGTGAGAGACAGAAACAGAGAGCAAGAGAGAGAGAGAGAGACAAGGAGAGAGAGAGAGAGGAAAGAGGGAGAGAGATAGAGAGGTGCTTGCAAAAAGGTAAGTTAATTGTACTTAAAATAATGAAATACTTTATACTTTTAAAATTAAATAAACGAAATAATCTTTTCTTCAGAATAACCCCTTCATATTTTTTTTTCCGTAGGTCACCTTAACTTATTCGTTCTCATCTTTGATTTCATGACAATCTGAATCGTCTATCACAGCGGCACTTCTACTTTTCTTGAAATAAACTAACACTTTCATTTTATCAAAGCATCTGCAGTTCATCAGAAATACGTAAAATATTCACATTAGTAGGTTACTTGATAATTATTCAATAAACTAAGCGCTCTACTTACTGTCTAGTTCATTAAATAATAATATAATATGAAGTAAAATCTTTATCAAATCATATATATATATATATATATGTATATTTTCTTATGGTAAAAAATGTCAACTAAAACATTTAATCAAATAACCTGCAATGTACACTACTGAAAGCATCATTGAGATTATTTGTGCTAAATATTATTATTGAACATTGCATTGAAATTTAAAATGCCTAAACGATTACCAACTGATGATTTTCACAAATATTCGCGAGCCACGCAGAATCGGATTTTACGTATGAAATTGGAACACTCTCTAGCAAACGATCAAGAAAGCGGGGAAATTTCCGATTCGTCTTCTGTAAGACGTCTTAAAGTTATTTATTAAAATCATCTTGTATTATTATTTAATATAGTTAAATTTTATATTTATATTTATTGTGTTGCTCTATTACAAGTTTGTAAATGCACAGTCTTAATATAGAAAAATTACAAAACTGCATCTGCTAATCTTGTATTTATTTTAGTTTCTCGTATTTGTTTTTTTTTCCAGGCAGTGAGCAGTAAGGATTCCATCGAGGAAGACGATTTCCGACCATGAATCAATTCCTTCAATACAAAGTGCAAAGGTATTCGGTGCTTCGAATGAAGATAATTTGCCTGTATTAGACGATATAGACGTAGATTCAATTAAAAGTGATAATCCGACAAGCGAATTAGACAACGACAGCGAGGCCATAGAATCAGACAAACATCGATTGAAGACAGTGAATCGAATAGTAGTATGTGTATTAGTTTTATTCATTAATTAGCGTTTATATTGATACATTGCCGTTTACGGCGCATAACATTTCACGTCTGCGATATTCTTTTGTCGCTCGCGCTATAGCATTTCGAATACCTTGCATACTAAAGGAGGATACCAACACTTGCCTCCTAATAAAAATATACGTTTAATTTAAAATCAAATTACCCACTAATTTAACGGGAAGCGCTTACAAAAAGACTGAGTTGATTATTCTCTATGATTAATACGTGTAAGTAGAAACAGACGAGTATAGAAAGACATTGATTTTTTTAAACTTCCCGTCACATAAAAGGATTCAAATATTTTTTCAATATAATAATAATCTTTTTATGCTGTAAATAATCATGTAGGTTTTATACTTTTCATCTAAAGACTTTTATTTACTTATTTTTTCTGCGCATAAATTAATAGTACATTAAGTACGATACAAGTGCGCGAAACGTATTGCAATTCGGCTACTAACTTGGTTCGTGCGACACCCATCTGTTTCGTCTTATAATGTATTGTTTTTATCAATCAATATGAAAATATTTACGTAATATGTTCTTATTATTAAGCAGATTCAGAATTAACTGATGCATTCAGTGAAAATGACGACTTATGGGATTTCGGTCATGAAGATTCTACCTCTATGAGTTCTGGTAATGACTCGGACTCAGAAGGGGACAGAATACTATCTGATTGCGAGGAGGAGGATATTGAGAACGATGAAAACAGATTATTATATTCAAGAGCACAGATCACTGTAAGGGAAAGCGTTATTTCGAATTTCACCTTAGCGCTGCGACACAAGGTAAGTGGAGTGTGTCTTTCCGATCATTTTATATGATCCGAAAATTCCGTGCTCTAAATGCAATCAATTATCTATTTCAAAAGATGATTATTTTATAAATATTTCGATACAAGAACGAATTAAAAAGCTCTATGGTCGACTTGATTTTAGAGAAAAAATAAATGATTGCGTTAATAGGCACAAATACAAGGCACCGAAATGCCTAAAGTGCTTTAAAAAAATTCCGAATATTATTTATTTGAGGAGGAACCGTCTTATGTGCCAAAATCTCGCAATTCTTTGAGTGCTTATTGTATAATAAAATAGTGATAATTAAGTCATCGGTACATCATCAAATAATGGAAAGTTATAAAAGTTATAAAAGCACAGAAATCGGATAGCAGCGAATACAAACATTCGCAACGTTAGCTGAAGAAAATACGAGTCCCAATGACAAAAGACAAGATACATACGTGGTCCAAGGAAAAATTCAAGTCACCAAAAGAAGGATGACTGTATTTGCAAAGCCTAAAAGTTACAATTGTAAAGTGTGCTGTTTGAGCTATTTTTAAGTGTATATTTAAAACATATTCAGCAGCACAAATATATTACACCGAAATACCTCGATTGCTGTTTTTTCCAGTTATCGTTCGTTTGAGGGGACACTCGAGTTATATGCCGTAAGTGAGTAATTCTTTGAGAATTTATTGTATATTTGTGAACTGACCAAAGATGAAAATCTAAAATTTGTGTTGTATATATAACATCTAAAATTGTGAAGCGGGTATTAAGCAACAATAAGAAAGTATAATGTGAAAATACATAAAAATGCAAATATTAAATAAAGGTTTTTGGTTCAGTGGAATCTTGGTTCTACATATACTTTAAACACTGGTTTTCTCACAGAGACAAGCAACGGGTAGCCTCTTAGCGGGAACGATGCGCAGTATATCAAAGATCATACTTGCATAACCTCGGGTTCTGACCACTTAAGGATATTTTGAAACCTTTCCCCAATTTATAATTAGGGAAAATATTGTATCTTGTTTTATCTTTCATCCGTCACAGTAAAATTAGTTTTAATAAAAATAACAAGTATAACAATTTCTGCTACTTGATACTGCTATCAGAGGATGCAATGCTATTAAAGGATACTACTGTCAGTGTAAAAATGGAAGCAGAACGGAAAAAAAGAAATAAAAAAAAGGAATAACAGGATCTTGCCCCACCACGTTCCTGCCGTGATCCTGGATTCGACTAAGAGCGGAACACAAAATGCATTATACAAGTAGACAATTGTTAAAATGAGCCAATTGTTTGACCACAACCCATTCAAAAAACACTATTTCATTGAAAAGCTCCTTTTAGCGGTACTTTTGCTTCAAAATTCTAACACCACTAAGAAGGCTTACGTTAAAATCTGTCGAATTTCATATGTGTGAAACGAGTGCGTTGAATTTTTTAGGTTCAACAACGATTTTTTTTTAAATAAGTTAGAACAATATCAGAGCTTTTTGTGGTACACCAATATTTGCAATACTTTTTGATGAAAATTCTTGAAGGATTTAAATTGAATTGAATTGATTGAATTGATTAAGAAACTTTCTTTATATTAATATATCTTTGGAAGCAGTGCCATGCATTTTTCTATTTACATCAATTCCAAACCAATGCCACTTTGTTTTAATTTTTGCATTGAAATATCGCGGCACTGGTTTGAAAGCCGTCTAAATGAAAGTGTTTAAGCCTAGTTTTTGTATTCTGCAAAAACTTCTTACCCAAAGTACCGCGAAGATTTTTTTTATCCAAAGTTCCGGTGTTATGATACTGCCGTGTAAAAATTATTTATATATAATTATATTTTGGTATATATATTATATATTGGTTTGAATGAGAAGCTGATTTGGCTCCGACATCC
>UELU01129225.1:10031-21321 GCA_900490025.1 Megastigmus dorsalis
GAGAGAGAGAGGGCTGTATGGTCGCCACCCCCGATTACAATGGCACTACTGGGCGACCGAGGATTTCGCGTATATGTGTGTTGTTGCCGCTGTGCCGGATTATGATATTTGATCCGTACTGTGCTCGCGGCCCAGCCGTTCTTTTGTATGCTTTTCTCGAGCTTTTTTTTCGGCTCTTTTCGGTGGATTTTGTTTTGTGGTGATGGGCTCTCGAGATGAGATACCTTCTCTTTTAGCTGGTGCCGGTGAAATTTCAATCATTGAAATAAGTAACGTTTGATTATTCTAAATGTATATACCGAGTAAATTTGAAATCACGATTTCGGCAGAGATGCTTTTACGAAAAACGAGTTCATACGTCTTTTATTTCAATTAAATTTGACAAACTAGAAGCTATAGGTACACGCTATCGTCTGTTTATTTTATTTAATCTGTATTATTTATCCTATTTCAATTTTCAAATTCAATTTGTTTACCGCAACATTTTTTCACATTGCAAATTATAAACTTATATGAAAGAATTTTAATTTTGAATATTTCGTCTATTTTATTCTTAAATGCGTTTTTGGTTCGATATAAGTACAGTGTACTCGAGAAAAACGCCTGCTGTAGAGAACAATAAACAACCGTTTTAAAAGTATACGATAATTTTGGACGATTTCAAAAGAATGGTTGACCATCATTAATATACTCATCATAACCTGACCCGTTGTTAAAGTTACAGTTACGGTGCGGTAAATACCCCAATTAAATGTATCTGCAGCTCAGCGACCAGACGAAGCCGAACGTTTATTGCGTGAGCACAGCTTACCTGAATTCAGGCACTTGTATATTCTTATTGGAGCAAAGACACAATTGCTCGTTTATGTTCGTGTGCATAATATACTTGCGGAGCCGGCACTACTTTATTACATTCAAACTTTTCTCTGCGTAACAAAATTCAGATACCTACTGGTGTACTTCAAATACAGATGTGATCCTGATAACAAGTGTTTATTAATGTTAGACAGAAACATTTTGTCTAAGGGTAGGTCGGAGTGCTAATGGTTGTCACCTAACCTTACATAGTTTGTATCATAAAAAGAGGAGAGGGCTGTTCTGCAGTGTATTCGGTTTTATAATTACTTTTACACTTACATTATTTATTATAAAAAGTTCAAGCATCTTTACTGCATTCAAAGAAGAATACTTATGTCATATCAGATTTACCTTATTTTGTAAAATGTAGCGATAATACTGGAAAAAATACAATAAGTACTTTCCCTCTGATGAAAAAATTAAAATGATAATAGTATTGCTATAATTAATACATGCGTATAAGTCTAAAATTTTTGCTGATTTAAACAAATTATTGCACTAAGGAATTTGAGAATAAATTATTTTTTTATGCGCCCTAAAACAATGACAAAACAATCTGGTCAAATTTTTAAAAGTTATAGACGCTAAAAGTTTTTGTATTTCCATAGACATAACATACATAGATCCTGCATTATGGCTATAGATAGATTAAATATGTCTTTTTAACATATTTAAAAAAAAAAAAATATACAACCTTAACTCTATTTTATAAACTAGCTAACGAAGTATGGAATTTGAAAAATTAGTTTACATCCGTATTGAACATAATACTAGCACTATTACATTTTTTATCAATACTGAAACTATATCTACGGATATATAATAATCACATCAGTACTTTCAACGTACAATTTACAAAATCACACAAGTCCATGCACTACAGCGTGCTCCAAATATCCCTTTGGTCGAAGCATCGAAGCGAAAAAGCCCAAGCCTCAGATATTCAAGCTCGCAAAGAGAGAGACAGAGAGAGAGAGAGAGAGAGAGAGAGAGAGAGAGAGAGAGAGAGCGAGCGAATCATAGTTATGCCGGCGGGGTCAGAAACACTAACCGAAAATCTAAATAGCTCGGCTAGTCGAATGCGACGCACAAAAGGGAGCAATCACGCTAACCTCATTGTCGCGCCGAGCTCGAAACTAAAACAAAACCAAAAAAAAAAAGGACGAGACGAAACATTCCCGATAACCCCATGGACATAGCCATTGGAGAATCCCTATATGTGTTTGTCCCGCGGACTGCGTATATATCTCGCGCGTACGTACGCGTATACAGAGAGATAGAGAGAGAGAGAGAGAAAGAGAGAGAGGATCGGCGAAAAACCGAGAACTGCGCGCATCCCAAAACAGCCTCGCAACAAGCGTATAACGACGACGACGACGAGGTGGGATGCAGTGCAGTGCACATCTCTCCCGAAAATCGTGTGCACGCGCCAGATAGAGAGAGAGAGAGAGAGACTCTGCACACGCGCGCCCGTGCACAGGAGCCGCCCGCCCACCCCGATGAAACCAGCGCGTTATATACAGAGCTTCGTATGGGTGTGCAACATATATGTATATATAGGATGTATAGAATGGAGCGCGAAAGGTCGCTGCTCAGCGCTATACACCGAGAGAGCAGAGCACAGCGAGAGAGAGAGAGAGAGAGAGTACAAAGAGTTCAGCGAGCCGTGGCCGTGTGCGTGACTTAATTCGCGCTGCGTGCGCGCAAACCCCCTATATATGCGTGCATTCGAGTTTCGGCTCGCGTGCTAAACTATATATGTATATATATATAGGATGTATGGACGCAAAATTTCTCTCTCTCTCTCTCTCTCACGTGTACACACACAGAGAGAGAGAGAGAGAGAGATGCGAGCGTGCGTAGGTGTGCATACGAGATCAGCGAGCGAACCCGATGGCCACCGGCTAATTTCAATAGGCTCCACACACATCTATGTATATATGAAGCGTAGCCGCCGCGTGTGTTCATCAGTCGGCGCTTGTTCCTGTCCTCCTATGCACGCACCCTTTCGATATGTGTGTGCGTGCGTGTGTGTGTATAATACGAGGGGCTGCCGTGTGTGCCCTACACACACTTTTTCGAGGCTTGACGAATTTGCGGCTGATACGTCTCGCGGAGTATATGGAGCTGGGCGCTCGAGGTGCATCAGCTTATTGGTAGAGAAAGAATCGCCGCGCTGCAGGTGTGGACCGGAGACCGGGACGCGCAACGTCGTTAAAGGGACTAATAGATTTATGTAGATGGATGCAGATTAATCGTGAAATTTTCACGCCGATAGCTGTTGCTGCTGCTGCTGGTGGTGCCTGGAAATTTACGCCGGGCCGAGCGCGAACATCAGCTCGATTTTTGATAAGCACCGTATAATGAGATTTCTATATAATCGATAAAACGTTAGGTCGACGAATGGAATTGTGTCTGAATATAGAATAGCACTGTTTTTTACATGTGTTCAGGTTGGATGACGATTCGAAAATGAACACGGCGACGGTATAGTGTTCGTATACGACCCAGAGAGGATGTAATAGGGAGGATAAAAGGAGCGAGTGAACTCGCGCACTCGACGACTGGTTTAGCGGTGCGGGAAAGAGACAGAGAGGGAGAGGAAGAGGGAAGAGCCGAGGGGATATAAACAGATAGAGAGAGTGAGGATTTCGGCCCGCGCGCGATATATATACTCGTCAATTATATTTCGCGACGTGACAACATGTTGAATGGAATTCGATCCCTATATATACGATGCGTGTGTCGGCGTATATCCGTATATATACCTTATTTGAGCTGTTTCGACAGTTAGGGAAATTCGCTGGGGCATTGTTTGATTAGGCTTTTCCTTTCTGTTTGGGTGTAACTTTAGACCAGTTTCAATTATCTTCGTTAAACATAAAATCATGCCCTGTGCTACGCGCATGGACTTGTGTCCTTCGCCGCGTGCATCGCGCGGTATAAAACTTCCGATTTGTCGAGTGAAAATAAGGGAATCGATTTATTCTCGGTAATTGTAATCTAAAATAAAGTATACACTCTTGAATCTAAAGATGAAAATTTAGTTTGCTCTTTTAGTAAAGAGTTTATACAATTTAAAAGTTTAGGAGAACAGTTTAATCTTCTGAAAGAATTAATCGAAGAGTTATTCTTTTCGTGAAGTGTAACGTAAGTATCTACTATGTTACATTTTTACAAAAGTGCAAAACTATAATATTTCGCATTCTTAGTTTTATACGAGTAAAAGAGCGAAAATAATTTTTCAGGGTTCGCAGAATTGACTCTATTAGAAGATTAACTATTGTTTTGTAATTCTAAATAGTGATATAAACACTATTAAACATCAACTTTTCATCTTCAGTATTGAAAATGTAGTGAAATATGCTATGCTAAATATTATCATTATAGTTGAATCGTATAATTTCATAAATCCTATATAGATGGAGAAGCTATCGTTTCGTTTTATTTTAAAAACAAGTAATGACGAAACTATTGATCTTCATAAAACGCAAAGAAAAACCAATGTTAAAATTTAATACTTTATTCAATTAAGGTGCGACGTTTCGAGGGCGTCATATATACCCTCCTCTTCAGGCTAAAAAAGTTTTTTCGTAAATCGTATTGCTTCATAATTTGCAATCGACTTATTATTAAATTAAAATTGATTACTAAGGTGTAACAACTTTGTCGCTCGAAAATTGATCATAACTACCACCAGTTGTTTTAAAATTTACATATCTTCCAGGATCACGAGTTTTCTTTCATATTACTTGAATAGAAGTGATTTCCCGAAACTTGTAGAATATGTTAAAAAACAACTCTTTTCTTTACTGAACCCTTTTTCGATAGAAATGATTTCTTAAGTTAAACGTGAAAAGAAACGGTCAAATACGCTGAAATAAGCTAACAAAACGACCCCAATTATCGATCCCACAACGTTTCAACGCGTTAGAGCGGCGCGCTAGTTAATACATATTTTAGGGAATCAACATTAAAATAACATGTAGAAATATGTATATAACCAAATGTAAAGATGTAGGGAATAACTTATTCATATAAAAAAATATGGAGCCAGTTATTAATAAATAAGATATTTATTTATGCCGAATTTAATTTATTTATTTACAGATGGTACATGGAATAATATTGATTCCACTTGTCTAGATGAAAGACACTATCTTTTGTGGTGCAGTCTAATTCTGACATACGAAACTTTACAATGTGGCAATGAACTTGCAGCTATTTTAGAAAAATAAATTACTATATGTCACCTATATGATTAAAGT
The DNA here is from genome assembly GCA_900490025.1 of Megastigmus dorsalis. Lineage (NCBI taxonomy): Eukaryota > Metazoa > Arthropoda > Insecta > Hymenoptera > Megastigmidae > Megastigmus > Megastigmus dorsalis. The sequence goes on from UELU01129225.1 coordinate 15,158, forward strand.
ATAATGATTATGTAAAAAAATTATAAATTTATTTCATTCCTTTAAACTTTTCGTGCAGAGTAAAAATCAGTCCACCTTATTAACTTTTATACAAGCTCTACATTTGCTTTGTGAAATCATAGTGAAGTAATTTAAGTCCTAAAAATCCACCAGAATGGTGACTCTTTTTATGGTACAGTCCAGCTCCAGAAAGAGGGAGAGGAGGATTTTGAACTACGTCTTGTACATCCAAGAAGGGAACAGTGTACTGTCCCAAGTCTTTTCGTACGTCAGTCATTCTAAAACGTACAAATTGATTTTTTCCTGAATAGGTATCTGATCTGGACACTTTGGTAGGATCATCGGCATCTGGCAGAACCACTTCTAGCCTGGAAAAAATGAAGTTTGTAAATAATGTCTCATGATCTTCTACATTTATTTGTAATTATGAGTCAATTATATTATGGTCTATACCTTTGTTCTGCGGTGTTGGGATTAGCCAACCATTTACTTGCATTGAGTTTCAAATCACCACTTTTATAATCAAACTCTGTTGTTTGTACTTCTAATCTTAAATCTCGGCCGACCTGTTTGAATCTTAATCCCGTGATAAGTTCGTTTGGTCTAGCTTCTAAATCGTCTAAGTATACAGTATTTTGATCGAATGTCACAGGGTAGACGCGGCTGTTATTATAATAATGAACAAAATCCTCGTATTGCATTTCATGGTAATCATTTTGAGATGGAGTACTGGTGATGTAATGAAAGTGATGCGAAACATTGTCAGACAGTAAATAGTCACTAGATATTGCTCTTATGTCCTTCCATTCGGGTGCACCTATTATCGTTCCGTTGCCTCCCAATTTTCCTTGCTGTATTTGAATATGAAAGACGTGCTCGTGTCGTACTAGCCTTGCGCCTGTAATAACTCTATAAATCGATCGAATTAGAAATAAGGGTAAGAGCATTCAACTAATTACATCATTTTTTTTAGTAGATATATAATGTTATCAACAATTTACTAATGAAAATGAACTATTTTGGAATAGAATATTCAACTTAAAGTTTGTATAGTAGAAAAGACCAACGGTACACTCGTATATACAAAAAATATTGCTTATTTTACATATTTTACAACTGCTCATATTACGAAAAATTTTTATATTTTTTATTACATGTTTTAATATTTAATAGTTCATGTATAAAACTTAAGATGAGCTTCTTCTTTTTAAAAATAACATAACACGTAGAAGTTAACAACGAATTAAAGATCGGTAAATGAACTTCTAATTCACATTGTTTTTTTAATTGTGCAATTCAAGGATATTGTATTTTAGAGTATCAGAAGTTGCCTTGAATATTTTTAATATTTTTTACTACCCGATTTCTGAAGATACAATGCACCGAAGATTGGGTTTGGTTGTTTTACTAGAGCTATTTATGGAAAGCAGTATGTTTGGGCTAGATTTTTCTTAACGTAATGTAGAAAAAAATAAGAGATTTGAAAAAAAACCTTCGGTCGAATAGTGAACTTTTTGTCCCTGATCGAACCAATTATTTCAGAGAGAAATAGATGTAAAAGATAACAAAACTTTAAATTTGGTAATCGTTAATAAACTAACGTTTAATTTGAATTTGAAAAGTTTTATTAGTTTTCGGAGCGGTGGTGGAATCACGGGAATCTTTTTGTCCAAAATTTTATTAAAAAATTAACGATTGTATAAGAGCTATAGTGAACGACATGCTCGGATTTCTGTTAGGGTAATTAAAAATAGAATTTTAATGTAAAATAAATCCTTACTTGTTTTCATCGACATTTGAAGTTGCATCAAGAATACTGAAATAACGATCTGCATCTTGCCTTTGACTTTCGCAATTGCAGAAGCACTGAGTAATACCTATAGTCCACAAACTCATATACCATCCAGTAAGTTCTTCCGTATCATCGCATGGAGTTTCACGTCCATATATCGTATACGGCTTGTTGTCTTTCACTTTCATCCAGTCGTATCTTCGACCACTTCCTGTATTCTATTTACGACAGAAATAAGAAATAAATAAGCTATAACATGACTGAAAAATCAATTTATGCAATATAACAATAATTGTCTTTATAAATAACAATATATTAAGAGATGAAGCATATTTATAAGTTTTCATTTTGTAAAATATAATTGCGATACGTCTGATCAATAGAAAATGCCAATAACTAATCAGTTTCGATTACAATTATTTTCCTACTAGATCAATCTTGACATTAATTTGTTTTCTCTTGCATGTATGAGTTTTATTTCCGCCAATTTTATTTCAATATTTTGATAGGTAAGATTTAACTATAAAAATAGATTGGTTTGAAGTGACAATATGTTACATATTATGCGCGTATCGGTAGACTTAAAAGCTTACAATTTTAACATTTAAAAGATGAACATGAATTCTAAAATATCCTTTGCAACCAAGTAATTCAATATTTCAAAGAAGAAAGTTATCTTGTAAATAATTTATTATAACTGATTATTTATTTCATATTTTAAAATTAAACTTTTATAAATGTTTGAAAAAAAAACTATTAAAACTTACTGAATGGCAAACTTGCATATAACCGGCGATGGTTTGGCAGTCTCTTACATGTCCTTTGCATAATCTTTGATTGTCTTGCTTTTTACAAGGTTCTGATAAACATCTCATATTATCATCTTTTACTGATTCACAAGCATTAAAAAAAAAAGCGTTTCTATGATTAAACAAATCTGATTCATACACAAAAATCCCTTGGAAAATTTCTTGTATTTTCGTGTAGGATACGTCTGTAAAATTTATTAACAGTTATAATTATTATTTATTTATTATATTTATTTATTAAATCCTTTTTTTTATTCACTTTCGTACCTATTTGATGTTTACTTGGGTCGCATTTCCAAATTTCGCGAGAAGCACCGGCCATAACTTGTTTTACTTCCTTAAAAGTTTTTTTAACTCTAAGAAAATAATTATCGAATAGCTTTTTTTTTTCGTATTCGTAAGTTCCTGTATCAAAGTTTATTTTTTTTTTAATTTTTGATGTTAATTAGCAATTATATAAGCAGGAAATACTACATACGGTTCTCGTTAGCTGCTTTCATGCTGTAGGACCACAAATTTACTATAAGTCCTTTGGCGTCAGTGATTACAACGGTTTTATAAAGACTGTGAATCAGTTGTTGTGATGACTCTCCTCTTGCGCACATAGTGTTACCTGCCTGTTGTCATGTAAATTACACAAAATATTATATAGAACTATACGAGCCACCAGCATAAAATAAAATATACTATAAAATGCCATAGCGATGTGTAGTTACAGATTGTCATATATGAAAGCTTAAAAATTATATTTTTACACTGTATAAATTTCTTAACAACTATGATTTATTTTAATTTTTTACAAACATTTTAGATCCTTCCGCGTAAATTCTTTCGTATTCTCAACTTTAAAAAACCTATAATTTTACAAGTAAGATCATCCTATCACGTCAATCATTTCTTAATAGTCATTTCAGTTTTAATTTATCTTTTTGCATTTAAAGATTAACAGAGAATTCATGTAATATATCATTGTATAATATAAAACATTTATTTAATTATTTTTAATGAAAAAGTACTTACCGATTTTGTTTTTGCAATAATAGTGAGAATACTTTCATTTTGTATATCCTTATCAATCAAAGCTTCATGCATTTTCTCAATTGCAGTTTTCATTTCACTCAAGCTACGAGAAGTCACTACTTTGGTGAAATCTATCAGTTCAGTAGATTCATATTTATCAAAGTTAACGAAGTAATCTAAAAATTCCTTATATAAACGTTGCACATCTTTAATGTACCCAAAGAGTTCGTCAGTTTTTTCAGTTAACTTGTCACGCAGTTCATGTGTAATTGTGTCTAGTATAGTTTCTCTTAAATCTTGGAACTCTGTGGATAGTTTATTTAGTTGGTCGTACATTCGATGATCAGGTTCCGGTGCCTTATCTCCTGACACCAAACTCTGAACTTTGTCGACAAAATTGTACAATTTAACTGCATAATTAAAAGCTTTCTTTGCAGTGAGGTAAGGATTAGCCTTACAAGTTGGTTGCCAACTTAATGCAAGTAATATAATACAAATAAATGATGATATACGTCCCATGTTTAATACTTAATCCAAGCACGCAGAATCTAATTAGATGATTTTTGTAATGTGTAATGTAACACAAATTATAGTTTCTGAAAAGGTAAGCAAATTTATTAACTATTAACTAATAAAAAAATCGATTAAGTATTAAGTAATAAAAATAAAGATGTGCTGATACCAACCATGGTATAGAACCGAATTGTGATTTACAATTGAGTGGCCTTTACTAAAATTTAACGTTTATATACTAGTCAGAAATTATATTTCTATTCTATAATTTTGACTAATATTTAATTTATGAGTATACAAAAAATGGCAATGTTCTAATTGAACTCGATATCATGCAGTTGTATATAAAAGATCTATGAATACAGTAATATAAAAATTCAGATGGGTTGATAAACTAAACAATACAGATCTGGGAATCCAAGGTAAAAATATTTGACATTCTAGTAATATTAAGCTACCATATATTTACTCATGAACATTCGTAAAGCACATGTTTTATATAAACAGAAAACATGAATTAAAAGTATAAGTATAACCGTTTTTACTTACCTGTAAGTTATACTGAAAATCCATTTGAGTATAAAAGAAATTCCAACAGGTGTTTATAAACTAGAGCTATACATCTTAAATAAAACAGGATGCAGATATTTACTTTATTCTATACTAAATACTTCTATTAATTCGTTGAAATTTTACGTTCAAAAAAAAATTCTACACCTTAAATAAAATCGGTTATCGGCATTTACTTTATTCTATACTAAATACCTCTATTAGTTCATTTATATTTTACATTCACACTCAAATCCAAAATTTTCATCGTCAGCGAATTTATTGTTTCATTAACTTTTTTTATATTAATATAAAAACTTCTTATAATACTTATTTAATTTTAAAAAAGTATACGTACCGTCGGGTGGGTAGAAGAACCCGCTATCTCAGCGGAGCGGTGAAAAGCCACTATCTCTTCGTGTATATACAGTGTGTATATCTGTGTGTGTGCGGTATCGTATGAAATCTCGAAAGTAATTTTTTTACTTGATGATTTTCTTTTGTTTTATGATGAAAAATATATTTTTATAATTTATTGTTTTTACTTTTTTTACTTTTATTATATAAAATTTTCAAAATTAGAAAATACGAAAGACCTTTTAATTACCTACATTTTAAATATAATATAATAAAATAATGTGTTATTTGCGGAAATGTAGCCTTTGATATATATCCTATTAAATAACATTTTTTTTCAGAACATCGGTTCATATAGTATTAATTAGTACATATATCATTAATTAGTTCAACTTTCAATTGCATATTATGATTATTATACGAGAAGAAAATATATAATAAAAATTCTTCATAAAAATTTATCTATAATTAGTATTTTTATACCTCTCGCGATTCTCACCTTTTTAGTTAATTCATATAATAATGAAAGAAATTATCTTACTTTTTTTTATATTTTCACTTTTTTCTTAATTGCTCAAATCATAAAAATTATTTGATTTATTGCTTCCTCGCAGAGAAAGCTTTGTATCAAAGACAACAATTTTTTTTCCCAAAAATGCTTAACAACATTTTTTAAGTCATTTGGAATAAAAATTGAGTAGTTTTGAGAAAATTTTTTTTCGTATCGTGTGTGTATATATATGTGTATGCATATTTTTGTATCTCGAGAACGCATGTATACCGATTTCAAAGTATAAATATTTCTTTTACTCGGTTTTTTGTCACAATAGCTGAAAAATAAATTTTGAGATTCAGTGATTCTCTTTTTTTATTTTAGAAAATTACTTTTTGATTTTTAGGTTTTAAATTTTTTTTTAAGGGGGTGTCACAGTCCTACAATTACCACTCAAACTGTTTTACCGATCGGATATGAATAATTAGTAACTAAACAAATAAAACTAAAATAATAACTAAATAAATAGGTAAAATTATGCAAATCCCAAATACAGGTGTACTTCGTCTATTAATTATCTATCTTCTAGCAAAATTTCAAGTGAATATGTCAACGACACCTTCAAAAATTT